>JAMKYM010000438.1:0-118114 GCA_026541065.1 Canavalia ensiformis
AACTATCGTGTCGTGCTTGATTTTGCACAAATTAAAATACAAAATAGCAGAGAAGGCTGCCTGCCCATATTAGAATCCATTTAGACGGATTTCTAGACAAAAACAGACGTTTGGAATGGAAAACATAAATTTTTCAGAAAGACGTCTGCGCAAAGTCTAAACTATCGTAAACTGCATTTGAACTCTATGAATTAAAGTACGGAATAGCAGAGAAGGTTGTCTGCCCGTATTAGAATCTGTTTAAATGAAATTTCAAAAAGAAACGGGTATTTGGGATGAAAAAAATAGAGATCTGTCAGAAAGACGTCTGTGCAAAGTCCAAACCATCGTAAGCTGCGTTTGAACTTGCACGAATTAAAATACGGAACAGCATAGAAGGCTTCCTGCCTATATTAGAATTCGTTTAGATGAATTTCCAAAAGAAAACAGACGTTTTAGAGTAAAAACACACGTTTTTAGACAGAGTTAGTGAAACAATGATTTTGACTTATGGAGCCTATTAGGAATGGGCTTGAGCCAAATCTAATGTAAAAGAAAAACAAATGGTCTTGACTTCAAGAAAGCGGGAATTGGGTTTAAGTAAAAAGAAGGGCTTGGGCTTGACCCACACAAAATTTGAAGGGGATTGCTTTTTACACCCTCCAACTTTCTTTTTGCACCTCTATTACACGTGAAAAGACAAAAATGCCCCTGTGACTATATCTCATCAGCACCTCCCTCTTCTTTCTTCATTTTTTCTTTTCGTTCTCAGCTGCCATTGTTGTTCAATGAAGATAACTCCACCCAAAATTTGTTAATTGAGTGTAAGTTGAGTTTACGGAATGCATCAGTCGTCTTCTATCTAGGATGCACCAGAGAAACTAACCTAAGTCCTAACCTAAACCCCTATTCCCTAAATCCCTACATCTGGCCTACCAATAAACTACAAAATGTTAATGGATACTAACATGAAACTTGGAGCTTGGAGGTTGGACCTTGAAGGTGCTTATGAGAAGACGAATGTAATTCACAAGAGAAGTGGGTTGATTTAAAGAGAGCAAGGATTGCGGTGGTTATATGAGATAATATAATTGGAATAAAAAAGTTAAAAAATTAATCTGGGTAAATAAAAAAGGTGTGAAAGAGCCTCAAAGTTGAATTTGATTTCAAATTAAAAAAGAATTGGGCTTGACCCAAATTAAAATGGATTTGATTTCAAATTAAAAAATTGATTAGGTTTGACCCAAAATAAAATAGAAAAAAAGACTTGATTTAAAACTAGAGAAAATAATTGGGCTTGACCCAAATTAATAAGACTTGTTAAAATTAAAAAAAAAAATAGGCTTGACCCTAAAATAAAAACATGAATTTGACTTCAAATTAAAAAAAAAATAGGGCTTGACCCAAAATAAAATAAAAAATGAACTTGATTTTAAATCAAAAGGATGATTTGGGCTTGACAAAAAAAATGAATTGGGCTTGACCCAAAAAAGAAATTGGAAACTAATTATGTACAAATTTTGGCTTCATTGACATTTATTTTTGGAAATTTTGGCTTGAGGGCAGCAACCTTGACCACTAAGTTGGCTTCACTATTTGTTCATTATCTGGAGCAAATGTAATTAAATAAAAAGTTGATGGTTGAATTGCTGTTCATAAAAAAAAGGTTCCAATGTGCTTGGAGCGCTCTCACCACTGGATTCGAACTTGAGTCCTCCAGGACCAAATTTCTTGTGTAAGATTAATATTACCAATGATAAATTTAAAGTGCACTCAACAATTAATAATATGTTAGGAAGGAAAATGGGTTTGACAAGGTTTAAAATTGAGTCCCCGAGGCCGCTCCAAACATAGCCAACTGCTTGACCAAATCAATTGATTATGATTAACATCACCAAATATAATTTTAAAGTAAGCTTTCAAAAACTATTGAATTATTTAGAGAAAAGGGATTTAGGCGGTAGGTCTCACTCAGTAATAGTGTAGTTCACTACATCAGCCATGAGAAACAAGCCTAGCGTGGCATCATTATACCAGTATGAAACTCTGCATAGGGTCGTTGCATAGAGTTGTAATCTCCGCAAAGTTGATGAGTGGAGGCACTCACTCCATTTGGTTAACTGGCGGCATGCATTGAGTCTGGAGTGGCATCTGACAGAGAATAGCTAATTTAGCAACATGTTGCTGGCAAAGATTTCAATAATACAAAGCAAATCCTAGGGTTAGAGTCTCCTCCACACCAAGTTTTATTAGATGCAGCAAAATGCTCTGAGTAAACTAGCACCTGAAGATGGATTCTTCTTTGACTATCCAGTCTCCATGCGTTAGGTGAAATTGATTAGGAAGTTCGGCTCTGCATATGGAAGGAAGGGATTCAAGTCAGAAGACATCGCAGTAGTCAACGACAACCAAAGGAATCATCACCAGCAACTGATGTTATTGGTCTTCGTGCTGAGGCCTTCTCATGATACAGGGTTAGAAATTAAGTTAATCACAACCCCATGTCTGATTCCCTTTAATGACGGCACCCATTATACTATCGGTAGCGATCTTGGTAAGAGGCAAAATCGATCTTAGATGAAACACTGTCTGACTGTCCTTGAATATTCCCAGTGACTTTGATGCATAGCGTTTTGCAGCATGCACATGTGGTATAAGCATTTGAAAAATGATTCCTAGAAACTGAGGCATGAAGTCGATTTTTTATGACTGCCGATTGTAGCAAACTTAGGTGAGGCCTGCACCCATTAAATGCCAATACAGCAAGAGTAACCACGTAAGTAGCTGGGCACGAACTCAAGAATTCCTTAGGATCAAAGAGGGCCTAGTGCTAAGCAAGAGTATCAGGAGGCAATAGTCCCTGGTCAGGGGATTTATTACAGCATTCAGGCATCCATGCATATGTTGGTCTACTGTACAGGTGCTGAATACCTCAAATTTTATGATCAACTATTCCAACAACATCACAGGTTGGTCCCGTACTAGCCCTTACTCCACACTTAACTGAAAATATCTTGGACACTGAAGAAGGTTTTGGCATAATCTTATACTCCTGATCTAGAACATAGAATCCATGTATTAAGAAAAGATAAAGGAAACGAAGAAACAAATACCAAAGCCTCCTGATATTGTTACTCTCACGACAGGGATGGTCAGGAATTGATAGTATTTTCAACTTTGACCTAAATTTAGCACAAAGCCATAAGCATATATGCCACCACCATTCTCTACAGTTTTGTGATCACGTTTGGCATCCACGCCGCTAACCAATTAGTACAGTTTATGTTGATGATTAACTTCTAAATGGTCTGATCCCTCGAGGATTTTTTTTCTGTTATGTTATTATGTCGCAGGAGACTTCAACGTCATATGCAGCAGTAAAGGAGATGTTCAGTAAAATCCTTTGTAAGATAGTCTTGCTCTAATGAGCTCTCGGATGCAACTGCAATCAATACCGAGAGGAGACGAGAACAATCTTGGCAAAGAGCAGCCAGTGAATGCAGACATATAGTCTAAATTTTTCCATAAACTGCATCTTCACAACTTAGCAATGGTGCTAATTCATTAATGGATCCAATCTTATTATCGGAAGGCAAGCAACTATGTAACTAATAAAAGACAAATGTTTAGTGCATGCTCCGATTCAGGATCTATGACATGATGATATAGATGAATGCATGTGTATTTCTACCTAAGAGTCATAGAATTTTTAGATCTAGTACAAATTGAAATTCCTCAGTTCTTATCATGAACTGCGTGCTCTAATTTCAATCCAGAACAATTATGATTATCAGCCAAAATCCTATGTCTCTATTCCTTTAACACTGATATTGCTTAAACTCCACTGCATATTATTAGGCTTAATCAAACAGAACTAGAAAGATCACTAATGAACAACAAATGAATTCATATAGAGACAATCGATTCAACCAATTTGTAAAGAATTTTCATTATCCTTCAGAACAAATGCTTTTCTGGTTCTGACCAGTAAAAGATAGATAAATTTAAAAAGTGATTCAATGAAAAGCTATGCGTAAAATGACCTTGGTCGTCACCTGGTGGCAGCGCACGGGGAAGAAGAAGTTCTGCTAGAAACTGGGCTTTCTCTTAGAAGCTTGCTCCTGATCTCGTTCTTCCCAAGCTCGAGAATGAAGATCATCTTCCTCCCCAATCCCCTTGCAATCATTCCTTTATATATCAAGAGCCCCTACTTTTTTGAATTTTAGACAGGTTCATTTTTTCTTCTTTATTTTTTTTCATTTATTTATATTTATTTCCTTCTTCCTCCTTGTATCAAACTTTTAACTTCACTCTAACATTTTTTGAACTGTAAATCCCTTCTTCTTCTTTTTATTGATCATTACTAGCTATTAATATTTCAAATTTTATTAATATTTTTCTATTTTATTTTGACTTACTATACTTTAAATATTTTAGGAGTAAAAATTTGTTTTTGTACATTATAATTTTAGTCTCAAACATAATTAGGTGTTCACAATAAGATACAGTGGTTTTGTAAGGTTTTGTAAGCATTTATTGTAGTGTGACTTTACATATTTTCATTTAAAGTAATATACCTCACCATTCTTAAAATTTTATGGTAATACATGTATACTCCTTTTCATTAATCTTAAGAATATTATGAATTGGAATTTTTTAAAAATTCATTACAAATATTTACGTTATAGTTAAATGGGCTCATTTAATAGAAGTGGAGGAAAGGAAATAGATGCGTAGTAAATCATGTTAATCTCCAAAAAAACAACAAATGGTCTCCAAATCATTTAATCATGTTGAAGAGTTTCAAGTCTGTTGGTAATAAAGATTTAAATGAGGTGGATGTTCTAACAAAACATTTCATTGATCAAGATGTACTAATGATGCAAATACCACTAAGAATGCAGAGGTCACTACACCAAAGGTAATTGGACCTATTGCGCCTATTATTAGAGTTAAGGAAAAGGACATTACAAGGAGAATAGAGGCTCTACTCTACATGACACATGAATCTCCTAAACACTCTACATTATTTTTACTTGTCCCATTTCATTGTAAATAGCATAGGTTAGTTTCTAGCTTCTTATGTTAGGATTAGTTCCTGTGGGAACGATACTCTTTCATAAAACCTAATTACACATATTCAACCTAAAATTTACAAGTTCAAAACCAAATGCTTAATGTTACAATTAGCCTTCACATTAGTCTTCAATTAGGCCTTGAGTCTAAGTCTTCAATTTGGTCTCAAAGTTCATGTTTTCAAGCATTTGCTCCTTGAGATCTTTGGTAACCTTTCCTTATGCTTAGACCTTCCCAAAATACCTACAAAATTATGCACACAAAAAGGACACCTGCTTCCCCACTTGGTTAGTGTTAGGAAATTAAGCCTAAAATCAATTAAACCTCATCAAGTGTTTCCATTCTCTCCCTCTAATGCCCTCACCATGAAACCAGCCCCTCACACCACTTCACTCTCAACAAACAGCCTCCAAACCAAACTTGAGGCCAATGAATAACTTAAATCAAGATCATGGTGCTTAGTGTCAACAAAATGGTGAAGGAGTGCTCATTTAAGTGTAAGTGATAGGTGACAAAACTAGAGAAATTTTAAAGACAATCAAGAAAATCGACGAATAAGAAATACTAAACTCAAAAGGAATTTAATTAAGACAAAATTTAGAAGTCAAGAACTTAGACAAACTAGAATTAAAGCAAATATTAAATGTAAGCACACAAAAGGAATCCTAGAAACCTAAGAGAAGCATACATATTCTCACGAAAATAAGAAATTTGATTCAACTAAGCTTACAATGCATACATAAAATAATTAATTAAACCTAATATATGTAGAACCTATGGCCTAATAGGAGTCTTAGAAAATTAACATACCACACTTAAAGAAAGCAAAGCAAATAACCTTTATGCAAGCCTTTTTCTATATGCTTTTATTTTATGGTTTCTTCTTCTTCTTCTTTTCTTCGTTCTCTTTTCTACTTCATTCTTGTTTTTCTTTCTTTTTTTTTAGTTTTCTCAACTTATTTCATCAATATTTTGGTACAAAGTCTAGAGACTTAAAAGTCCTCAACTGATTCTTGCATAAGCTCTTGTCAAGTTCCTAACTCCATAAGTCCATTCTAGTGCCTTCTACACTCGTCCTTTGCATAGGTATGAGATTCTAAGTCATGTGTCCTTGTCCAATTGTCTCCAAATCCATCTCAGGTCATATAGCTCCAGAGGAAGATTTAAGTGTCTTTAATTGTTGTTTACAAATTACTTAAGCACACATTTAATACTCTTAGGCTTAATGACTTAGATCATGCATGATTCAAGCATAATAACATTATGTATACATGCACATGATCATGCTCTCCTAGAATTATTTGAAAGAGACAATACAAACACAATAAATCAGAATGGAACATATATAGAAAGATAAAAACATAATGAATCAAACCTAAACAAGTTCTAAAAAATTTGGACCCAAAGGATGAACTCAAGATAACTTAGTTCTAGGCGCCAAAAATTGGATTCAAATTTTAATTATTTTTTTTGAAATTTTTAAATATCTATCAAAAATTGAGCAAGTTATGCTCACTTTACTCAAACTAGACATGTTCGGGCACTAAGATGAACATACTTTAGTAAATAAAAAATATTGAATTTAATACTAAACCAATTAAAGAAAAAAAAATAGCATAATAGAAACTAGAAATAAATAAGAATTGAACGAAAAAAGAATCACATAAATTAGATCTTGTTTTCTCAGTCAAAAATGAAAAATAAAAAGGAGTTGAAGATGAACTTAAAAAAATGAAGAGGACATGGAAATGTAAACTGATTAAAGGCTAGATCTCACCTCCATTGATGGATATTTGATACAAGTTGATGCAGATATGGAAGGAGATGATTCTTCTAGATTAATGGAGGATTCAATTTGGTAGACAACGGAAGAAAAATTGAGATGAAGTTATGCCTTGACTTGGAAGCCCCACCACTTGTGAAGGATGAGTTTCTTCTTTGCCACTATAACTAGCCATGGATGAGGAGGTTCCTCAACCCTAAGTCTAATTCTAGATGAAGGATAGGAAGATAATTTCTCTAAAAAGTTTGAGTGGAAACTCATAATTTCATTCAAAATGAACTAAGTGTTGATTTTACACATAAGGGGGGGCCTTATTTATAAGCCAAGGTGGTGCCTAAGAGCATGGATGCACAAGGCAGCTTTGAGAATTAGAATTGGGCCTCTCATGGAGTCCAAAATTAGTCCTTCATCCCTCCTTGAGTAGCCTAAGAAATGGGCCAAGTCAGGCCCAAAGAGCTCTGCAAAAGGGGTACAGGGAAATAAGCTCGATCCTAAACATATTTAGGCCTTCTAATTCCAAAAATAAAAGAAAATGAACTAAGTCCTATTTTATTTATTTGAGACCCAATAGGTCCAGAGGTCTCTACAGCTATGGTCATCCTCTATACTTGGGGAGAACTACATCAATAAGGGTGATGACCTTATGGGTGATACCATATTGTTTTAAGACCCTCTCAAATTGTCTATTTATGAAATGTACGTTAAATCACTAATGATTGCTTGATGTGCTCCAAATATTATAAAAATATTTTTCTTTAAAAACTTCACCATACCCTTGGCATCATTAATGGGTAACACCATCACTTCAACTTACTTGGAGACATAGTCAACTACAACCAAAATACATGTATTATTCAAGGATTTATGGAAGGGCTCCCTAAATTCATTACCTCAAAAATAAAAACATCACACTTAAGAATATTGTTTAGAGGCATGCCATGTTTTCTTGACAAATTATCACTTCTCTAATAGTGAGCATAAGAGGAGATAAGCTCAATGGCGTCCTTAAAGAGAGTGGCCCAAAAGACACTATTGTAAAACTTTTCAAGCAGTATTATTAGGGCTGCCAAAATGGCCCCTAAAATCTCTTGAATGGCAATGAGTTAAGATAGCATGATATTCCTCCTTAAGCACATATCGCCTAACTAAAGCATCCCCACTGAGTTTGAATAGATAAGGTTATTCCTATAGGTAATGTTTAACATCAGATAGGAGCTTCTTACGCTATGCATATGCAAGGTTAGGGGAAAGGATATTATATGTAAGGTAGTTAACCAAGTCTACGTACCAGGGAGTGTATGTGACAACTAACAACCACTTGTTTGGAAAAGTGTTATTGATGTTTTCATTGTTAGGAAGTTGTGCGAAGAGGTCCACCTTAGACAGGTGATCTGTAACCATATTCTTTGGTCCCTTTTTATCTTTGATTTCCAAGTAAAGTTTTTGAAGGAGGAGTATCTATCAAATCAACCTAGGTTTTGCATCTTACTTGGAGAGCAGGTACTTGATTGTTGAATGATCGATGCCGTAACCATAATTATAACAAAATGATGAACTTGCTAAAATTGTAGAATTTATTCATTTTTTATCATGGAGCCGTCACCAAATTTTTTATCTTAAAGGTAAAACATTAGGAAAAAAAACCCTAATAGCTAGGTTCGGGAGTCGATTATGAATGGGGATGGTATTAGCACTCCACTTGCTCATTCCAAAGAACGATACCCTTAGATTGAGTGTGTGATTTTAATATTTTGAAATTTTTTGATCCCTTAAATACAAATAAAAAGGCTTATGAAAATAGTCTGACAGGACTTGACACTACTCTTACGTATTCCCTTGTGTAATGGGAAACTCAAGGAAACATAGTTCCGGTAAAGAGACTTGATCTCTGGAAAAGTAAAAGAACTTTGTAAAATTGAGAATTTTGTAAAAAAAGATGGAAGTTATGGAATTGATTTGAATATACTTTCTAAATTTTATGTGTTTACAGAATCCAAGCCGAACGTAATCCGTGCTTGAACCTATACCAATTGAAATACAGAATGGTAGAGAACGCTACCCGTTCACATTAAAATTCGTCACGTGAATTTTAGAAAAATAAAATAAAATTAAAAAACAGATATTTTAGGAGAAATTATTGAAACAATAATTTTCTAAAATTTACGTGTTCACAGAGTCCAAATCGACGTAAGCCACACTTGGATCTATACAAATTAAAATGCCGAATAGTAGAGAACACTACCCGTTCGCATTAGAATTTGTCATGTGAATTTTTGAAAATTAAAAAAGAGACAATTTTGAGCGTAATTAATTAAAATAGTAATTTTATAAAATCTACGTGTACACAGTCCAAGCTGAACGTAAGACGCGCTTGAATCCGTACAAATTAAAATGCAGAGCGATAGAGAACGCTACCTGTTCACATTAAAATTCATCAAGCGAATTTCAGGAAATTAAAAGTGGACATTTTAGACAGAGTTCATGAAAATGAAAGCGATCTTAAACAGCTATGTCATAACCGTAATTACGACGAGACGACGAACTCGCTAAATTAATGAGTATTAATATAAAGAAGGTATGAGATGATCTTTAACGATAAAATCCTTTGATGAATGAATGAATGTATGTATGTTTGAATGCACAAATAATTAGAGATTTGTAAGTTGATCATTTTGAATGATTTGTTGCTTTATTTATTCTGGCTTCTTTAAATTTTTCTTTTTTCTTCTTCTTTGGATTTTTTCAAAATTTTCTCCCTTTTTGAATGAGAAGTTGTTTTGTTAGATTTTCAAATTTTCATTTTAAACCATTAATTCTAGAAATTATTTTTATTTTCTCTATTATATATTTTTTAATTTTCTAATTCTTTCCTCTTCATTAGTTTGAGAAATTTTTTTTTAATTTTCCTGATTTTCTGATTTTATTTGTCAATTTTCTTATTTTTTTTTCCTTCCTTTTTAGTTTCTAATTTTCTTTTGCTTTCTCTTTTTTTTTTAATTTTAAATCGCTTTCTCCCACTTCTCTTTTCACTATGCTCCCTTATTCGGAATAATTGTATACAAGCAATATATGCATGGATTAGTAGATGCCAACATTACAATAGGAGTGTGTACCATTTACGTGTCCTAATCCAAGGTTACCTGTCCTATGGATCTAGGATGTCTAATTTATGTATCTTGCAAAAGGTAGGCCATAATCTTGCGGTATAAAGGTCACTAGAGCCAAGTTCCAATTCCATAGTGTTGACTACAACCGTAGAGAACGCTACTGGTTACAGGACACTAGAAAAGGACGCACTCTAGCTGGGGTTTTCGTGATAGCCAACCGGGACGTGCATCCCTGGTGACACCACTAGACCTCTCTACTCCTAAGTTTCGCTCAGACCCGGGTACAGGGCCCAACTCATGATTCTGCATGCATGTGCAGTGTGCGAAGGGTATACAAATCTTTTGGGAATACCTGCAATTGGGGAAATTGTACAAACATATATAACAGTTTATCGTTCGTCTATCTAGGGTTATAAAATAAACATCCAGACAGATAACAGATAAATAAATCATTCAAGTAAACAGGAAAGGGATCGTGCAAACAAGTGGAAAGGGATCAGGCACACTCAATTTAGATGGGCTGGACTCTCTAAAATCCCCAGTGGAGTCGCCATCTGTCATAACCGTAATTACGACGAGACGACGAACTCGCTAAATTTGAAAAGAATTAATTTTGATTGTGGAGCCGCCACCAAATTTTATTTTTAAGGGAAAACATTTGGAAAAACCCTAACTTGTGGAAGAAAATCTAGGATCGGGAGTCGGTTACGAGTAAGGAAGGTATTAGGCACCCTACTCGCCCGCTCCAAGGAACGGGCACTTAAACCGAGTGTGATATTTTGAAAACTATTTGATCCCTTAAAATAGAATAGAAAATAGAAAATAAATAGGTTCATGGAAAATAGCCTGACAGACTTGATCCTGCTCCTACGTATTCCCGGGTGCAATGGGAAACTCAAGGCTACGTAGTTCTGGTTAAGAGACTTGATCTCTAAAAGAATAAGGGGTGATTTTAGATAGAAAAAAAACAGACACTTTAATAGGAATTAATTGAAAATGATGGTTTTCAGAAATTCATGCTTGCGAGATCCTAAATCGTCGTAAGCCGTATTTGGATCCCACACGAATTAAAACACGACACGGTAGAGAACGCTACTGTCGTTAGAACCCGTTACATGAATTTCAAAATTAGAAACAGACGTTTTTTATAAGATTTTATTGAAAGTGATGGTTTTCAGAAATTCATTTTCATAGATCCTAAATCGTCGAAGTCGTATTTGGATCCCACACGAATTAAAACACGACACGGCAGAGAACGCTACTCGTTCGCGTTAGGAACCCGTTTACATGAATTTCGAAAAATTAAAAACAGACGTTTTTTTATAAGATTTTATTAAAAGTGATGGTTTTCAGAAATTCATGCTTGCGAGATCCTAAATCATCGTAAGCCGTATTTGGATCCCACACGAATTAAAACACGAGACGGTAGAGAACGCTACTCGTTCGTGTTAGAACCCGTTTGCATGAATTTCGGAAAATTAAAAACAGACGTTTTTTATAAGATTTTGTTGAAAATGATGGTTTTAAGAAATTCATGCTTGCGAGATCCTAAATCGTCGTAAGTCGTATTTGGATCCCACACGAATTAAAACACGAGACGGTAGAGAACGCTACTCGTTCGCGTTAGAACCCGTTTGCATGAATTTCGGAAAATTTTAAAAAAACAAAGACGAATATAAACTCGAAAATCCGAGAAGAAGTAAGAAAATTAAGCGGAATAAAAGGTTGGATTGAACCTCCATTGATGTTCCTTGTTCAATTGTCTCCAATCCAGCTTAGGTCATAAGGTCCAGAGGTAAGAATTAAGTTTTGTTAATTTTGATTCAAGCAAACACTTAACTCTTTAGGTTCAATGACTTAATCATGCATGACTTAAGCTAGACTTAACATATAGGATGCATGCATATGGTTATGCACTCTTAGGAATTTTTTTCAAAGGAGGACATACAAACTCAAACAAATCAGAAGGAAATACATATAGAAGGATCAACACAAGAAAAATAATACCTAAACAAGGTTAAAAGAACAAGATCTACAAAAGAACTTCAAAGACACAAGAGATTTTGGCACCCAAATTTGAATTCAAATCTCAAAATTTTTCAAAAATATTTTTCCCGAGATATAAAAAAAATATAACCGATAAATTGAAATATATGAATCATAGGAATCAAAAAAAACAAGTTTGACAAAAATCAGACCAGAAATGAGCAAGTTATGCACAAACCAAACAACATAGGTTCATTTGCACACTAAGACAAACATGCTTTAGTAATTCGGCCATAAAAACTTCATTTCCGATCCAAATTAGACAAATAATACCATTTCAGAAACTAGAAATAAAGAAAAAGAGAACGCAACAAAAATAACCAAAATCGGAGATTGTTTCACCGATCAAAAATGAAAACGAAAAACAGAGACGAAGATGAACTCGAAAATTTGGCGCCGAAATTTGAATGCAAACCTCAGAATTTTTCAAAAATATTTTTTGGTAAATCTAAAAACTTAAAACCAAAAAATTGAAAGATATAGATCATAGGAATCAAACAAAACAAATTTGACAAAAATCATACCAGAAATGAGCAAGGTATGCACAAATCAAACAAGTTAGGTTCATTTGCGCATCAGGATGAACATCCTTCAGTAATCATGTCATAGAGACTTCATTTCAGATCCAAATTAGACAAACAATATCATTCCAGAACCTAGAGAGAAAGACGAAGAGAACGCAGCAAAAATCACTGAAATCGGAGATCATTTTACCGATCAAAAATGAAAATGAAAACAGAGACGAAGATGAACTCGGAAATCCGAGAAGACGCAAGAAAATTAAACGAAATAGAAGCAAGATCTAACCTCCATTGATGTTATTCAATGCCACTTGATAGCATCTTGGAAGGTGATGAATAACTAGTTCCATGGAGACCAAGAAGGTGCTCAATTATATGTAGAATTCAAGAGTCTCTTTGGTGCTCCTCCTAGAAAAAAATCTGAAAAAGTCTCCTTCAATGACTCAAAGTGCCTCCTTCTCCCTCCTTAGAAATTCTGAATATTTTTTAGAAATGAAGAGTCCCCCTTAAACTAAATGAAAGTCCCTATTTATAGATAAAATTTCAAAAAAGGAAAGGGAAAAATTTTCTAGAAGTAAAGAAGCTTCCCCCTTTTGTTTTCTAATTTTTTTCTTTTTTGTTTTCTTTTCATTATTTTCTTTATTTTTATTTTTTTTCTTTTTCTATTCTTATTTTGTTATTTTTTCCTTTTTCTCTAACTAATTCTTAACCATCATTAACTAATCCAACTAACTTTCTAACTAAATTTTAACTAAAAAATTATTTTTCTTTCATTTTTTTCTTTTTCTTTTCTTTCTTTTTTCTCTAACTAATTCTTAACCATCATTAACTAATCCAACTAACTTTCTAACTAAATTCTTAACTAAAAAATTATTTTTCTTTCTTTTTCTTTTTCTCTTTTTTTTTCTTTTTTTTCTAACTAATTTTTAACCATCATTAACTAATCCAACTAACTTTCTAACTAAATTCTTAACTAAAAAAATATTTTTCTTTCTTTTTCAATTCTTTTTTTTCTTATTTTTGATTTTAGACTAAAAAACAAAATGATTTATTTTGGGTTTTAAATTTATCCTCGGACATAATTCAGTGTTCACAGTTTGCCCCTCTTTACTTATTTTCTTACCAGATAATATAAGAAACAAGTTTCTAGATTATCACGATAGGAAATGAGTAAAGAAGTGAACAAATTATGTCCGAGGTAAAAGATAAAAATTGGCATGGGTGTGAGCCTTATTGGCAAGTCTTGAACATGTCAGGGAATTGAATGATGCTTCCGGGGTACCGGAAAAGTTCTGGGCTTGACCGAAAACTTAGGAATGTCTGCTCTAATAAATTGGAGGATAGTAGTTCAAATGTGAAAATTTTGCATAAGTTTTGCAAGCCTTGTGTAATGAGCTGACGGGCTTAAATATGCAGGGCCTGATACGGTAGGCCAAAATGTGGAAATTTGGAATATAGAGCCTGATTAGGCTAACAGAATGGAAAAGAATGGTCTGTTAAGATAGGAAAAGTGGAATGAAAAAGACCTATTAAGACAAGAATGGAGGAGAATGGCCCGTTAAGACAAGCAAAGCAAGATGGAAACTACCTGTTCAGACAGGCTAGGATGCAAAAGATTAACGATATTGGGACCTCAATAGGCCAGGATGTAGAAAAGTAAACGTGCTGGGACCTGAATAGGCCAGGTGCAAAAAAGTAAATGTGCAGGGGACTGAATAGGGCAGGATGCAGAAAATAAATGTGCTAGGGCCTTCTGTGATAGGCCAAGATGCAGAAAAATAAACGTGCTGGGGTCTTATGTCACAGGCTAAGATGCAGAAATTTAAAGATGCAGGGGCCTTGTGTCATAGGCCAAGATGCATAAATTTAAACATGTAAGGGCCTCGTGTGATAGGCCAAGATTCAGAAATTTAAACGTGCAGAGGCCTTGTGTGATAGGCCAAGATGCATAAATTTAAACATGCAGCGACCTTGTGTGATAGACCGAGATGCAGAAATTTAAACGTGCAGGGGCCTTGTGTGATAGGCGAAGATGCAGAAATTTAAACATGATGGGGCCTTGTGTGATAGGCCAAGATTCAGAAATTTAAACGTGCGGGGGCCTTGTGTGATAGGCCAAGATGCAGAAATTTAAACCTGCAGCGGCCTCGTGTGATAGGCTGAAGCGCGGAAATTTAAACATGCAGAGCCTTGTGTGATAGGTTGAAATGCAGAAAATTAAACATGCAGAGCCTCGTGTGATAGGCTGAAATGCAGAAATTTAAACATGCAGAGCCTCGTGTGATAGGCTGAAATGCATAAATTTAAACATGCAGAGCCTCGTGTGATAGGCTGAAATGCAGAAAATTAAACATGCAGAGCCTCGTGTAATAGGCTGAAATGCAGAAATATAAACATGCAGAGCCTCGTGTGATAGGCTGAAGTGCAGAAATTTAAACATGCAGAGCCTCGTGTGATAGGCTGAAATGCATAAATTTAAACATGCAGAGCCTCGTGTGATAGGCTGAAATGCAGAAATTTAAACATGCAGAGCCTCGTGTAATAGGCCGAAATGCGAAATATAAACATGCAGAGCCTCGTGTGATAGGTAGAAGTGCGTAAATGTAAACATGCGCAGCCTCGTGTGATAGCTGAAATGCAAAAATTAAACATGCGAGCCTGTGTGATAGGCTTAAATGCAGAAAATTAAACATGCGAGCCTCGTGTGATAGGCTGAAGTGCGGAAATTTAAACATGCGAGCCTTGTGTGATAGGTGTAGAAATGTAAAATGCAGAGCCTCGTGTGATAGGCTGAAATACATAAAAATTAAACATACGAGCCTCGGGTGATAGTGAAATACAGAAAATTAAACATGCGAGCCTCGTGTGATAGGCTGAAGTGCGAAAATTTAAACATGCGAGCCTTGTGTGATGCGAAATGCGTGAAATTTAAACATGCATGCAGAGCCTCGTGTGATAGCTGAAATGCGAAATTTAAACATGCAAGAGCCTCGTGTGATAGGCTGAAGTGCGTAAATTAAACATGCGAGCCTCGTATGATAGGCTGAAATGCGAAAAATTAAACATGCGAGCCTCGTGTGATAGGCTGAAATGCAGAAATTAAACATGCAGAGCCTCGTGTGATAGTCAAGAAACGGAAATTTAAACATGCAGAGCCTTGTGTGATAGGCTGAAATGCAGAAATTTAAACATGCAGAGCCTCGTGTGATAGGCTGAAGTGCAAAAATGTAAACATGCAGAGCCTCGTGTGATAGGCTGAAATGCAGAAAATTAAACATGCAGAGCCTCGTGTGATAGGTGAAATGCGTAAATTTAAACATGCAGAGCCTCGTGTGATAGGTGAATGCAGAAATGTAAACATGCAGAGCCTCGTGTGATAGGCAAAATGTAGAAAATTAAACATGCAGCCTCGTGATGATAGAAGTGCAAAAATGTAAACATGCAGAGCCTCATGTGATAGGCTGAAGTGCAGAAAATTAAACATGCAGAGCCTCGTGTGATAGGATGAAATGCAGAAATTTAAACATGCAGAGCCTCGTGTGATAGGCTGAAGTGCAGAAATGTAAACATGCAGAGCCTCGTGTGATAGGCTGAAATGCAGAAAATTAAACATGTAGAGCCTCGTGTGATAGGTTGAAATGCAGAAAATTAAACATGTAGAGCCTCGTGTGATAGGTTGAAGTGCGGAAATTTCAACATGCAGAGCCTCGTGTGATAGGCTGAAATGCAGAAATTTAAACATGCCGAGCCTCGTGTGATAGGCTGAAATGCAGAAATTTAAACATGCAGAGCCTCGTGTGATAGGCTGAAGTGTAGAAATGTAAACATGTAGAGCCTCGTGTGATAGGCTGAAATGCAGAAAATTAAACATGCAGAGCCTCGTGTGATAGGGTGAAATACAGAAAATTAAACATGCAGAGCCTCGTGTGATAGGCTGAAGTGCGGAAATTTAAACATGCAGAGCCTTGTGTGATAGGTTGAAATGCAGAAATTTAAACATGCAGATCCTCGTGTGATAGGCTGAAATGCAGAAATTTAAACATGCAGAGCCTCGTGTGATAGGCTGAAATGCAAAAATGTAAACATGCATAGTCTGTGTGATAGGCTGAAATGCAGAAAATGAAACATGCAGAGCCTCGTGTGATAGGCTGTGAGCAGAAATTTAAACATGAGGGGCCTGATGGGATAGGCCAGAATGCAGAAAGTACAATGCAGCGCCTGATGTGATAGGCTTTGAGCAAAAATTTAAACATGAGGGGCCTGATGTGATAGGCCAGAAATGCAGGAAATTAAAATGTAGCGCCTGATGTGATAGGCTTTGACCAAAAATTTAAACATGAAATCCTCGCTGTGGTAAATGCAAAATGAAATCCTCGCTGACAGATGTTACGGAAATTTAAACATGAAATCCTGCTTGACAGGATAAATGCAAATGAAACCGCTGACACGATGTATGCGAAAATTTAAACATGAAATCCTCGCTTGACAGATAATGTAAAATGACCTCGTTAATACAGGTGAAATGTAGAAAAAGTGTTGTTGATGACAGGAAAGATGCAAGCCTGCTACACAAGAAAAGGAAAATGAAAATGACCTGTTAAGACAGGCAAAAATGTAAAAGTCTTGTTGTTGATAGGATGGAGGAAAAACGTCTGTTAAGATAGGCACAACAGAATGGTGAAAACCTGTTAAGACAGGCAAAGTGAAATGAAAAGGACCTGTGAAGACAGGAAAGAAGCAAGCCTTGTTAAGGCAGGAAAAGTAAATGACGAAAACTATCTTGTTAAGACAGAATAAATGTAGATGGTATCCTGTTGTTGGCAGGAGAAATGTAAACTTGGTAAGACAGGAAAAGTAAAGTGAAGGGAAACTGTTAAGACAGGTAAGATGCAGAAAAGTCCTGTTGATAACAGGAAAGATGCAAGCCTCCTAGACAGGCAAAGGAAATGAAAATGACCTGTTGAGGCAGAAAAAATATAGATGGAATCCTATTAAGACAGGCATTGAAATGAGGAGAGAAACCTGTTATGATAGGTAATGAAGAAAAAACATGTTGCTAATAGGAAGGAAACAAGATACCCGTTAAAACAGGAAGAAGAACGATGAACACTGGTTAAGACAAGCAAAGGAAAGTGCAAAATGACCTGTTTAGGATAGGTAAAATGTAAAGGTCCTCTTGTTGACAGGATGAAAGCAAGATCCTTGTTAAGACAGACACAACAGAATAGTGATAACCTGTTAAGACAGATGAAAATTTAAAAGTCCTATTTTTCACAGGATGAAAGGAAGACGTCTGTTAAGATAGACACAATAGAGTGGTAAAAAAAAATTGTTAAAACAGGAAAAGCGGGATGACGGAAACTTGTTTAGACAGGTAGAAAAAAGGTCCTGTTGTTGACAGGAAAAAGCAAACCTGTTAGGACAGGCAGAACGTAGAAATGGCCTGTTAAGACAGGCGTAGCAAAGATGGCTTGTTAAGACAGGCAAGGCAAGAATGATCATACTTATTAAGATAGGTCATGTGAAAACAAAAAGAAGATTGACCTGTGAAGACAGGCAAAGGAAAAACAGCATGTTAAGATAGGAAAAAAGCAGAAGTGGCCTGTTAGGGCAGGCACGAGAATGAAATCTGTTGGTGCAGGCAATGCAAAGGTGGAATGATGGTTGACCTGTTAAGACAGGTAAAGGAAAGACATCCTGTTAAGACAAGCGACAAAGCTAGTTTTTCATGCTAGACAAAAAGTGTGGAATGACCTATTAGGATAGGTATGGAAAAGAGAGGCTTGTCAAGACAAAAAGACGAGTACAGAAAAAGAGATGTCTTAATGAGCAGAATAACCCGTGGAGACCGGGTGGCAACATGAAAGTAATGATCTGTTAGTGCAAGTAAAAGAATGACCCATTGAGACAGATGTGGGAAGTAATATGATGTGCCTTAGGAATGCACGAGAGTGGAATATGGGCTTCTTCGTCAACTGCCTCGGAAAATATTATTTTGAAATTATTTATTACTTATTCTACCTTGAACTTGAGGGTTTTTAAGCACTTGATAATTATTCTCTTGAAGAAACTTGGGCAAACATTTTGCCCCAGCTTAGAAAATTCTTGATAATTGAGGGGTGTCTTGATTTGTAGGGACTTTGGGCAAACATCTTGCCCTAGTTTGGAAGATTTTTGGCAATCGAGGAATGCCTTAACTTGAGGGGATTTTGGGCAAGCGTTTTCCCCAGCTTGAATCTTGATTCATACTTCGAGGTTTGCTTCATCTTGAATTTTTCAGGGCGCATGTTTGCCTCTAACTTGATTTTGATTTGGAATTTGAGGATGACCTCAAATTTGATTTTTGTGTCGGGCATTTATTTGCCCAAGTTTGAGCTTGACTCAAAATTTGAGGATGCCCTCAAATTGAATTTTTGTGGGCAAGCGTTTGCCCCAGTTTGAGCTTGATTAAGAATTTAAGGATGACCTCAAATTGGACTTTTTGTGGGCAAGCGTTTGCCCCAGTTTGAGCTTGACTCAAAATTTGAGGATGACCTCAAATTGAATTTTTGTAGGCAAGCGTTTGCCCCAGTTTTGACTTTGATATGGGAAATTTTCCCTGGTTTTACTTAGTATTGACAATAGATTATGAGATGCCGGATGCTTATCATGATGTTTGAATGAATGCAGAAGGATATGATGCTTTAACTTGATTATTGCTTCTTAATGCTCGACATAATTATTTAATAGATGCTATGGAATGAATGCATGCCATGAGATGGTGAAAAACTTTTTGTTTCTCTTGATTTTATTTTTTTTATTTTTTCGATAGTTTCTTTCTCGACAACCTTATAGTTGGTGTGAAAGGAACCAACAATCAGGATGAGCTGGATTGACTCAATCTCTTGGCTTCTTGGTCAACTTTGTTACCTTCTTTCCAGGATCTTTGAGACCCATCAATAGTTAGCATTATTGGATGAGACACACTCCTTTTGTCTTGACAGCATTATGGCTGGTAAAAGGATGACCTTTTGGGAAATAGTTATGTCGTGTTGTGATGGTTGAGGACTCATCCGATTTGTCATGACCTTTCAAAATTTATCTTTTTATTTTTAATTTTTCACATTCCTTTTTGGCCTGTGTACCTTTAAGGTATGCAAAGTGATCTTAGATAATTAATGGAAGGAAATGCAGAATTTTGCAAATGATGTTTAAGGTAGTATATTTGAAAGGAAAGGGCAAAGGATGTTGGTTTGATTGCCCAAATGGCACCTTTTGGTGAAAAATGCCAATGCTGCTTTTCATAATCTTGATTGTCAAATTAACCAAACTTAAGAAGTGGCAAAAATTTTGCCCCAGTTTTGGAAAGTATGAGATGCAGAATTGTCGATTATCCGATGGGATTCTTGGTTGACCTTAACTTTTTGCCTAGGTTGCTCTTTTGATTTTTCAACCCAAAGAGGTCTTTTGTTTGTCCTAACTTTGTTTGAGGCCGCTCTTGGGTTTTCGACCTAGCGGGCTCTTGATTATATGCCCTAACTTTTGCCTAAGCCGCCCTTTGAGGGTTTTCGACCTAGCTGGCCTTTGTTTGTGTGTCCTAACTTTTTCCTAGGCCATCTTCGAGGGTTCTCGACCTAGCGGGCCTTTTGTGCCCTAACTTTTGCCTAGGCCGCCTTTGCAGGTTTTCGACCTAGCGGGTTCTTGATTGTATGCCCCAACTTTTGCCTAAGCCGTCCTTTGAGGGTTTTCGACCTAGCGGGCCTTTTGTGCCCTAACTTTTGGCTAGGCCGCCTTGGGTTTCGACTCCATGGCTCTTGATTGTATGCCCCAACTTTTGCCTGCCGTCCTTTGAGGGTTTTCGACCCAGCGGGCCTTTGTTTGTGTGCCCTAACTTTTTCCTGAGGCGCCTTCGACTTCTCGACCTGGGCCTTTATGCCCTAACTTTCCTAGGGTCGCCTTGCAGGTTCTCGACCTAGCGGGCCTTTTGTGCCCTAACTTTTGCCTAGGCCGCCTTTGCAGGTTTTCGACCTAGCAGGCTCTTGATTGTATGCCCTAACTTTTGCCTAAGTCGCCCTTTGAGGGTTTTCGACCTAGCGGGCCTTTGTTTGTGTGCCCTAACTTTTTCCTAGGCCGTCTTCGAGGGTTCTCGACCTAGCGGACTCTTGATTGTATGCCCCAACTTTTGCCTAAGACGTCCTTTGAGGGTTTTCGACCTAGCGGGCCTTTGTTTGTGTGCCCTAACTTTTGCCTAGGTCGTCTTCGAGGGTTCTCGACCTAGCGGGCCTTTTGTGCCCTAACTTTTGCCTAGGCCGCCTTTGCAGGTTTTCGACCTAGCGGGCTCTTGATTGTATGCCCTAACTTTTTCCTAAGCCGCCCTTTGAGGGTTTTCGACCTAACGGGCCTTTGTTTGTGTGCCCTAACTTTTGCCTAGGCCGTCTTCGAGGGTTCTCGACCTAGCGGGCCCTCATTTGGATCCTCACTTTCCCTAAATTGTTTTTGGAATCCAACAAGACCTCTTCTGATCATGACTTCATCGATTTATTTTTTTGAATTCAACCCTACTTTTTCTTGGATTATTTTGATTTTAATCCAGCGGGTTTTTTTCTTTTCTTTTTCTTGAAATTTTTTCTTTCCTTGAATTTTTCCTGGTCAAATATTGGTCTTGCCTAAACTGTTTTGACTTTCAATTCAGCGGATCTACTTCGCATCTCTAAATTTTACCTGGATTTGGACTTTTGATCCAGTGGGACATTTGTTATTTCTTCTAGAAGTGTTCCTTGAATGGAGATTTGAAATCTCTAGTTGGATTTTGATTATTCTGCTTACTCATTTAATTTTTCTCCTTGAGTTTGATTAATCAGACGTTTCAAAATTATTTATTACAGCACTGGCATTGTCACCAACAGGTATTGATTGTTTAGGTGTAGGATAAGAAGTGGGTTAAATGATGAAAAGAAATGGAAAGTTTCAAGAAGTAAAGTTAACATGGTAAGGTACATGCTCAAGCAACATGAAAAATGTAATTTTATATTTCTCATTGAGATTTATTTACAAAAGATTGATTTTGAAAAGTATGAAAAATCTTGGATGATTTCCAGTATATCACTTATACAAGGTAACTCATTGTGCTTTGCTCCTATTTCTCGGCTAGTTGATGAGCTCTCATGACTCGCAATGGATTGTTCTCGGTGTTAGGGAGCAAGCTTCCCAAAATCCAACCATTTTGCATCAATCAAGTTTTGTACTTACACCTGCTAGGCAATCTTCGTGGAATGATTAATGAACCCTACATGGTAATCACAGATCTAGTGTTTGCATCATACCATTTAGGATATGGTGGTTCTTGAGGCTTTAGAGGATGAGAGCGACTAACGAGTTTTGAATTAAGCGAGGTAGCAACTTAGTGTAGGAGATCGGAATAGGGTCGAATTGGATAGGCTTTTCTCTTTTTCGGTGCTTTGATTAGTGGTTTTGGCTCGTGGCTTGTGTTTGTATCGTGTATGGTGTTGGTGGTCGTACTTGCATTGGATAGTTGTAAGTAGGATGGTAGGGTGTTTGGTATGTGGTGGCGATATAAGGATATGGTGTATAGGGGTGTGTATGGTGATGGTTGGTAACCGGCCGACCATAATGTGCCACCTCGTGGAGTGTACTTGGCCTGACCGGAAGCCACATTATAAGCTTTTCCCGCGCTCTTCTTCTTCCGATCCGATGGAAGCGTTGGATCGCACATAAGCTTATGCATCTTTCAAGATGCCACCTTCTGATCTTTTCTCCAATGATGACGACATCGAGAAGCTAGCGGTCATACTACCAGATCATCTTGTCATAGAAAGGATCTTGGAGTGTCACATTAACATAACAGTTCTTTCTCAGGACAAGGAGGTTGTACTTGGAGCTGCCCAACTCCCTCCATCGTTGGGCGTATTGTTTAAAGGTCTCCTCTCCCTTTTCTTGGCCATATTCTCGAGTTGAGTTCGCTAGGAGCCATCTCCGGAGTTATACTTGTATCGCTTTGCTTAAAGGCATTAGAACGGATATATGTCCACTTAACCGGGTGTACCACACTCATGAACTGACTACCCCGGATCAAACCGCCTTGGAAGAAATGGATGAGCAAGTTGTCATCATGAGACTGCACAGACCATTCTTCACAATACATGGTCAAATGGTTCCTCGGACAACTGGGCTTCCTTGGATATTTCTAATTCAGAACCTTGAACTTCGGAGGGATAACCACATCCGAGACTAGACATAGATCGATCGTCTTTGATATTATAAGCACTTCCTTCGATCGATTTGATTCTTCCTTCCAAGATTTTCCATTTTTCAAAGCATTTTGTTAGAAGGATCGTTTGGGTACTCTCCTGGCCTATTGTGAAGATGGGAAGGTATGTATATTGATGAAGTCCTCTGAACATAGGGATTCGTCCCCAGTGTTTATTTGGTGAGCTTGGACAGGTTGTTGTATGGTGTTTGGAGTAATATGAGGATTCCTGTAGTAGGTTTGAAGGTAGGTTTTGTGTTTGGTTTGTGTTTGGTCGAATGGGGGGTGCATGCCCATGAGGGAACCCATAATGGACCCACTCTACCTTGTGAAGGCATGGTAGATGGTAAAGGGTTTGGTGGATCAGGAGCTTGAGGAGAATATGATGGGCCAATGGTTCCTTTGGATAGGACACCTTATGTCCTTCTATTTTGATGATTGGATAGCTTCCATCGGCTTTGGCCATTTGGTCTTTCAGAGTTTTCACCTCATTTCTCAACTCTTCATTTTGCCTTTCCAACTCATCCATGATCTTTGATTGGGAATGAGTCCTATAAGGATGCCGAGAAAACTATCTTTCTTTAATTTTTATTTTTCTGTAAAATTTGAAATTAGTTTTGATAAGCTGATGAATGCATGAATACCAATGCTTCAATGAGTATGAAATGAAAAATATATGAGATAGTTTTCAAAATTTTTCTTTGTTCGATGATAAATTTATTCAATAAATGTAATGTTTTGAAATGCATAAATAATTTATAGATTTAAAAGTTGACCATCTTTTGGAATGATCAAATGCTCTCTTCAATATTTGGGTTTACTTTTTCCAACAAAAATTGATTTCTTGATTTTTGATTTTTTGATTGATTTTTGATTGATTTTTGATTTTTTGATTTTTTTGATTTTTTTTTTTGGAAATTGTTTTCTAGGTATGAAGGAAATTATATTTCTTCAATTTTTTGTTAAATTAATTATTAGAATAATGTGAGTGAAACATCATGAGTGATAAAAAACATTAATGAGTATTAATATAAAGAAGGTATGAGATGATCTTTAACGATAAAATCCTTTGATGAATGAATGAATGTATGTATGTTTGAATGCACAAATAATTAGAGATTTGTAAGTTGATCATTTTGAATGATTTGTTGCTTTATTTATTCTCGCTTCTTTAAATTTTTTTGTTTTTTTCTTCTTTTGATTTTTTCAAAATTTTCTCCTCCCTTTGAATGAGAAATTGTTTTGTTAGATTTTCAAATTTTCATTTTAAACCATTAATTTAGAAATTATTTTTATTTTTTCTATTATATATTTTTTTAATTTTCTAATTCTTTCCTCTTCATTAGTTTGAGAAATTTTTTTTTTAATTTTCCTGATTTTCTCACATTTTATTTGTCAATTTTCTTCTTTTTTTTTTTTTCCTTCCTTTTTTAGTTTTCCTAATTTTTCTTTTGCTTTCTTTTTTTTTTTTAATTTTAAATCACTTTCTCCCACTTCTCTTTCACTATGCTCCCTTATTCGGAATAATTGTACAAGCAATATATGCATGGATTAGTATATGCCAACATTACAATATAGGAGTACCATTTACGTGTCCTAATCCAAGGTTACCTATCCTATGGATCTAGGATGTCTAATTTATGTATCTTGCAAAAGGTAGGGGCCATAATCCTCATGCAGATAAAGGTCACTACCAGAGCAAGTTCCAATTCCATAGTGTTGACTACAACCGAGAACACTACCGGTTACAGACACTAGAAAAGGACGACTTAGCCGGGTTTTCGTGATAGCCAACCTGACGCATCCCGGTGACACCACTAGACCCCCTTTACTCCTAAGTTTCACTCATCTGCATGGCCCAACTCATGATTACATGTGCATGCATGTGCACAGTGTGAAGGGTATACTGTAGATCTTTGGGAATACCCGCACTGGGGAAATTGTACAAACATATAACGCTTATCACGCTCGCTATCCTAAAGGTTATAAATAAACATCCGCATGTATAAAGGTTACAACAAAATTGGTCTGCTAAATAGAAAGGGATCGGCAACAAGTGGAAAGTGGGATCGCACACTCTAATTTAGATGGGCTTGACTCTCTGTAATCCTGCTGAGTCGCGATCTCATGCAATCAGACTACGACGAGACGATTTAACTCGCTTAAATTTTATTTTGATTGTGGGTTCGTCGCCAAATCTTTATTTTTGAGAAAACATTTGGAAAAACCCCACTCTCGTGGAAGAAAAACGCTAAGGTTCCGAGGTTCGGGAGTCACTGATAAGGAAGGTATGAGGTACCCTACTCGCCGGCGTTTCCAAGGAGCTAGACTGCTTCAACTAAGCGCAGTGATATTTTGAAAACTATTTGATCCTAAAATAGAAGGAAGATAATAGAAAATAAAATAATAGTTCGTAGAGAAAAATAGCCTGACAGGGGCTGCATCCCGCCTCCTGCGTATTCCCGAGGTGGCAATGGGAAGCTCAAGAGCTACGTGAGTGCTGCGTTAAAGAGACTTGATCTCTAAAAGGCCTACGGGTGATTTTTAGTTAAGAAAAACAAGCAACTTTGTCAGAATTTATGGAGAATAGATGAGTTTTCGTAATTCATTGCTTTATGTGAATCTCCAAATCGTCAGTAGCCGTATTTGGATCCCACGCGAATCAAAACACGACACTTTAGGTAGAACGCCACTGTCTAGGAACTCGCTTAGCATGACTTGATTTCGAAATGATTTAGAAAGCGCAACAGACGTTTTTTATAAGATTTATTGAAAGTGATGGTTTTCGCAATTATTGCTTGCGAGATCCCAAATCGTCGTGTCGTACTGGATCCCACACGAATTAAAACACGACACGGTAGATAACGCTACTCGTCTGCAGCAGAAACCCGTTTACATGAATTCGAAAAATTAAAAATGTACGTTTATAAGATTTTACAGTGATGGTTTTCATAAATTCATGCTGAACTTAATCGCTGCAAGCCGTATTTGGATTCCACACGAACTAAAACACGAGACGGTAGAGAATCATGGTCGCCTCGTGGAACCCGCTTGCATGAATTTCGTAAAAATTAAAATGACGTTTTTTATAAGATTTTGTTGAAAATGATGGTTTTAAGAAATTCATGCTTTCATAGATCCTAAATCGCCAGAAGCCTTATTTGATCCTGGTGCACACTTAATTAAAAAACATCAGACGGTAGAGAACGCTATACTGCTCACATAGGAACCCTCGAAGCTTGAATGAATTTTGGAAAATTTTAAAAAAACAGACTTAATAGAAACTTAAAACCGGAGAAGAAGTAAGAAAATTAAGCGGAATAAAGTTGGATTGAACCTCCATTGATGTTCCTTGTTCAATTGTCTCCAATCAATAGTCATAAAGTCCAGAGGTAAGAATTAAGTTTTTAATTTTGATTCAGCAAACCTTAACTAGGTTCAATGACTTAATCATGCATGACTTAAACTAGACTTAGCATATAGATGCATGAAAATGGTTATGCACTCTTAGAATTTTTCAAAGGAGATACAAACTCAAACAAATCAGAAGGAAATACATGAAGGATCAACACATGAAAAATAATACCTAAACAACAGGTTAAAAGAATAAGATCTACAAAGAACTTCAAAAACACAAGAGATTTGCCTCAAATTTGAATTCAAATCTCAAAATTTTCAAAAATATTTTTACAGAGATATAAAAATTAAAACTGATAAATTGAAATATAGAATATAGGAATCAAACAAAACAAGTTTGACAAAATCAGACCAGAAATGAGCAAGTTATGCCAAACCAAACAACATGGTTCATTTCCACACTAAGACAAACATACCTCAATAATTCGCCATAAAAACTTCGTTCACGATCCAATTAGACACGATAATACCATTTCCAGAAACTAGAGAAGGGACAAGAAAACGCAGCAAAAACCAGAATGAAGGTCGTTTGACCGATCAAAAATAAAGTAGAACAGAGACGAAGATTAACTCAGAAATTTGAAACACCAAATTTGAATGCAATCTCAGAATTTTTAAGAATATTTTTGGTAGATAGAAAAATTAAAACCAAAACAATTGAAGATATAGATCTGGGAATCAAACAAAACAAATTTGCAAAAACAGACCAGAAGCTGAGCAAGGTATGCACAAATCAAACAAGTTGAGTTTATTTGCGCATCAGACAGAACATCTTCAGACTTTGTCTGGGTCATAGAGACTTCATTTCCAGATCCAAATTGAACCAAATAATATCATTCCAGAAACTAAGAGAAAGGCAGAGAACGTAACAAAATACTCTGAAATCGGAGATCATTTGACTGATCAAAGTGAAATATGAAAACAGAGACGAAGATGAACTCGGAAATCCAGAAGACGCAGGAAAATTGAAACGAATGATACAAGATCTAACCTCCCATGGTGGTGTCTGTTCAATGCCACTTGATAGCATCTTGGAAGGTGTATGAATAACTGGTTCCCTGGAGACCAAGAAGGTGCTCAATTGGATGTAGAATTCGAAGTCTCTTGGGTGCTCCTCTAGAAAAAAATCTAAAAGCCTCCCTTCGATGACTCACAAGTGTCCTCTCTCTCCTTAGAAAATTCTAGATATTTTTAAGAAATGAAGAGTTCCCCTAAACTGAATGAAATCCTATTTATAGATAAAATTTCAAGAAGGAAAGGGGAAAAATTTCTAGAAGTACAGAAGCTTCCCTTTTGTTTCTAATTTTTCTCTTTTTTGTTTCTTTTCTTATTTTCTTTATTTTTCATTTATTTTTTTCTTTCTATTCTTATTTTGTTATTTTTTCCTTTTTCTCTAACGTACTTCTTAACCATCATTAACTAAATCAACTAACTTTCTAACTAGATTCTTAACTAAAAGATTATTTTTCTTCTTTTCTTTTTCTTTCTTTTTTCTAACCTAATTCTTAACTAGTCATATAACTAATCAATTAATTTTCTAACTGAATATCTGAAGTAATACATTATTTTCTTCTCTTTTTCTCTTCGCTTCTTTTTCTCTAACTAATTTTTAACTCATCATTAACTAATCCAACTAACTTTCTAACTCATAATTCTTAACGCTAAAAAATATTTTTCTTTCAATTTTCAATTCTTTTTTTCTTATTTTTTGATTTTAGACTAAAAACAAAATGATTTATTTGTATTTAAATTTATCCTCGGACATAATCTTGTTCATGTGCTCATGTACGTATTTTTTTTTAGAAGAAGATGGTTACCTAAGGACTAGGCCCCAAGAAAAAGGATGAGTGTGAACTATTTTAATTAATTTTCTTAAAATAATTTATTTATTTATTTGTTTATTTTTAATGATTTCGTTAAATTCGAAAAAAATCTTCATTGAGAAGGATTTATTTAGTGAGACACTTTGAGCTTGACCCAACCATAAGACGAAAGAAAAAAATTGACCCAAAACATGAAAGCAAATAGGTTCGAATATAACCACGTTATCTGTGTTAAATGATAAAAACTAAATAAATAAGTAGAAAATTTTATATTAGACAAACAGGTTCTATAATTTTATTCTTATTTGTGTTATTCAAAGATAAAATTGGACCCATTATTTAATAACGACTCATACATTTTGTTATCTATCTCTAAGCCCATCATATGGGATCCCAAAATTTCAAAAGGGGAATGGTGTTGAGTTACTATAATCCATAAGCTCGAGCGGTTTTCACAAAGAAGACAGACTAGATGAATATGCAAGTTCGTATTCCCCAGAATGGTATGAATGAACGGCGTACCATGCCAATCCTCAATTATATAACAAGTCGAGGTTGAAACCACATGAGCAAATAAAATTGAAGAAGTTGCTTTGACGAAAAGGTAGACTGATGGATGACTAGAACTCTTCAAAGATAACAATAGCTCTTTGTCGGATATTCAGGAGTCATCATGACGCATTCCCACCAAGTAGCAAAGTTAAACTAGATCCACTAAGTATCCTTGCTCCATTATGTGATGATGTATATGCAGCTAATTGAGTTGCCAAAGCAAGCATTGCAAGTGTTCTGATAGATCCAAATATGGTTTCTTCATATCATACAATTTTAATCAATTCATTTGTATATTTTGGTTCATTAGCAAAAAAGGACACAAGTTCATCTCGGAGTATCACTCCGACTCTAATCAATGAAATACATAAAGAAAGAATGAAAATCCCCGTGTAAAGCTCCGCATATTTAGTGTGAGATTAAAAGCATGGTGCATATCTCTATTCAGCCAGTAGTAAAGAAAACTCTGAGATCTTGAGGAATACTGATATTATTCGAATGCACCTATCTTACTTTCATTTGACAATCATCTTTTTTTAATAATAAATCGCATGGTACATGTATAAGACTCTGACCAGATACGGAACTGAGTCTGAGCTATTTTCCTGCTTGGGCAATGGTGTCCATGCAATTCAAAATAGCATAGTACCGATATGATAATTTGGATTAGTCACGACCAATCTCGATCAGAAAAGGAAACAACATACAGGTTTCGCCTTGGCTTTCATTTTCCATAACACAAGAGTGCAATTTGTTAACAGGATAAGAACTATAAGATGATGAATTCATAAAAATAATATTTTAAAGACCATGGCTCACTGCATAATTGAATCTTGGTGACTGAGAGTTAGGAGTTATCTGGCTAGTTGTTAACAAAAGAAAACCAGGAGTTGCATAAAAGAGAGAATTGGTATTGTAGGAATTGGATGGATAATAATTAATAGGATGAGAAGCTGTAAATGATGGGTGGTTCGAGCAGTCTTTATCAATGGTTTTCTGAGCATAGGATTTCTAATAGAAATACTCTAAGCATACAGCCACTATGGTGCCATTACAAAGCACGAGAAGATCTTTTATTAAGCATATTCTAGTGTGATAAGTTCTAACTTCCAATAAGATGCAATTATGTTGACCATCCTATTTTGTGATACACCACTTATTTAATTTCTTTTTTAGTGATGCCATCATTCACCATGGACAACCGATGACATGATTCAGACAATGAACAAAAAGAAATGTTGGTTTTGATTCAATAACAATAAAGGTTTGATGTATCTTATCGAATAATGTTTCACCGTTAACTAGACCTCTTTGTTCTTAAAATGTAAACTAACATATAATTCATCACCAATCATCTAATTAGGCAGCTCATCATTTGCACAAATGTTTCTATTTTCGTCTGAATCTTTCCAAGAAATACCGGTGTAGTGAGCTACTCCAAAAAGCAGTGTCTTATTCAAAATAAAAATACATTACTTGTTTATTCATTATAAATCTTAATAAAAACTATTATTCATTATATTTATTATAATTTCATTACTTGATTGACTTGATTTTTCGACTTGAGCACCATGTGATCATGAAGGTCCATTATATGAACTTGATGTCAAAATAGATAGAATATGATCTTCATCATCATCATCATCCATGTTCCTAAAGTTTTCCAAATCACATTCATTTTCATTTAAATCATCATCACGACCTTTGTCCTTATCATTACATTCATCAATTGTTGATAAGTAGTAATTTTTCTCATCATCATCTGCTAAATTAATAGCTTCAGAAAATTATTCTTGTAATAATTTAAAAATTAAATATTAACATAAAATTAGTAACATATCGTATTATTTCAATACCTGTTAATACAATTGTGTTATCTTCATTGATTGTTGTTGTTGATGAACACCCAACTCTGGTAACTTCAAAATATATTTCAAGTATACACATCAATGATTGTTGCTACGCATTAATCATGCATTTTACATCTTCAGTTTCACATATTTGAAATCCACTATATTCTAATTTGTCGATTGAAACTACAAATCTACCAACCAAAGCTGAAATTACTTGATTTCATTATAGTTTTAATTTTGTGAATTTTTTCTTTTAGTTAATTGAAACTTATATTTTTTCGAACTTGAATGAATTTTTGTTTTTCTTCAAAAGTAACACATTTTTCATCCTCATAAACTTTACCATTATAATAAATAATAATAATAATTTTTTCCATACTTAAAAACAAATACTATTACTCTTTTCAAACTTTTAGAAAAATTTAAATGCAAAAAATTGGAAAGCATATCAGAATTTAATAAGATTAGAAGAGGAGAAAACTAGCAACGTTAAACAATTTCATCCTCTGAATTTATACAATATATTCAAGCCAATAACGATTAATGTACAACATATGTTAAACTTATCTTTAAGATGCACTATAGAAGCAACACCTTACAATATATTACACGTGTTTATTTGAATAAGATAATAATGCATTATGCATGCATTCTATTGTGCGCTTCACATCATTGTGGTGCATTGTTAAAGAGATATACACGTGTGTGACATATAAGCAAATTATCACACACTCCAATACGAAAAGATAAAATTGTTTAAAATGCATCACATACGTTACGTATTTTAAAATGCATCAAATGCACTATTATTACACCTAGTATGAAAATTGTTTTAAAAAAATATCATCTAAGTAATTTAAAAAAAAAAATACCCCAACAGGACAAAAAAAGTTCTATGGGATGTCTAAACCTAGTGAGAGAAAAAAAGGAAAAAGCAAAATATATAATTAATAATGTAACATGAAAAGAAAATAAAAATAAAAATTATTAAAAAATAAATGTAATATAACGAGTGAAGTGTCACTTTCGTCTTTCACATTGTTAATGTGTTTCATTTTCATCCTTAACTTAAAACAATTAGGTTGGTAGTTCCTCACTTTGTCATTTGTGGTTCATATTAGTCCCTAGGATCAATTTTCATAAACGATGTATTGATTTCTATTGTTAAATGCCATGTTGGACGTCTAAATATGCATAAACAACATTGTATAATATATTAAGGAATTCTCCATCTCATTCACCTTACTATCTTGGTCCTCGTCTTTATCCTTATTCTCACGTGGCTAGTAAATAAATTTTCAAATGTTCCACATTTACCATCGTAACTTCTTTGATCCTTTTTAATTGACACATAAGGTATATTTGAACTGACATTATGATATTTAACACCACATATTAGCATTCCATTTATTAAAATTGATCCTAGAGATTAATATGAAAAACAAATGATAAAGTGAGCAGCTAACAATCTAATTTTTTAAAATAAAAAATAAAAATGAAATACGGTGATAAAGTGAAGGACGAAAATGATAGTTCATTTATAATATAATTATTTTAAAAATATAAAAAAAATTAATTAAAAACTAGTTAAAAATAATTTATTATAATAATTAAAACAATAAAAATATAAATAAAATTATACATCAACCATAATAGTAAACAAATAAAAATTAGAAAAAATTGTCACATGTAAAAAAATAAATATATCTATTTATATCCAATTGTAAATTATTAAATCTATTTTTTTAAGTTATTAATAAAAATATAAATAAATAAATAATATTATTTATTATTATTGAAACTACAGTTCAACAACAAAAATATTTAAACATCAGATAATACAAAAAAATTTTATATAGATATTAATTGCAATAATAATAATAAATGCCTTAAACATCGGTAAGAGATTAAAATTAATTTTTTATTAAAAATGTATTATTTTTTTAAGAGAAATTTTTATTCTTTTATATAAAAATTTAAAATAAAATTAATTATTCTATTTTATTTATTATTTTTTATCTGCATAAAAATAAATAAATGAATTTAAAAAATAATATAGTTAGTTAAATAAAAAATAAATTGGAAATTTATTTCTCTGTTGAGAGATATATAGACAAGAGGTTTAAGATATTGATTAACAATATCCATAATATGGAAGAAGGTACCAAAGCATAAATAGTTGAAATTACGTACAACCCACCCCAATTTCAAACTCTGAATCTGAAAATCAACCGTCACAATTGAAGCCAGAGATTACGAACAAATCTGAGAGCATGAAGACGTAATTGTTTTCTTCTAAATAACAGATAGAGCGAGAGAGTGGTAAGAGTGAGAAATGGCAGGGTTACTGGCATGGGCAGCAGATGTAGTGGGTGGAGGCGGAGGAAAGGAAGACGAAAACGACGTCGATTCGATCATCCCCATCCTGTTTTCTGAGGATCAACAAAAGTACGTTAACGAACTCGATCAGAAAGCGTCTTCTCTCCGCCGTTCGATCCAGGATCTACGGCAGAGATTGCCTCCCCCTGACATCTCCCAAAGCCTCCCTCATCTACACGCTCACTCCCTCGCTTCCAACGCCGCCCTCACTCTCCAATTAAACTCCCACTCCGCCACTCGCCAACAGGTACCTACTTTAAATTTTTAATTATTATTTTTATTATTATTATTATTATTATTATTATTATTATAAATAATAAATGTAATGCATATCTTTGGGCTTTGTGCAGGCCCAACTTAGAGAGGTGACGCTGAAGGAAGAAAACGCTGCGTACGAGAACGCGATATCGAATTGCGAGAAGAAGATCAAAGAAAAATTGCAGGAGGCCGATTTACTAAAGAGGAAGTTACAGGTCAGGAAAAATTGGTTCACTCGTGATTTTAGACTAATACATTAATTGGTTCCTAAAAGTGTAATTATCAATCAATTTGAAACTATCAAATATAGGTTATTTTAATTTTAATTGTTGTATTTTACAAAAATATCTGTCGGTTTGTAATGAGAATTAAATGACTGTCATTTAATAACTTCAAGATGTTTTTTTAATTTTAAATACTAAATTGAATTTTCATTTGATGTATGCTTAACTCCTTGATTTTATTTCTTTTTTTTTAATTTTTATTATTTATTCTTTGCTTTGTGTTGCAGGAGCTAGATGAAACTGAGAAGAAACTCAGAGCTGAGCTGGACAGCCATTCTTGGGTTTCTGATGGCTGGGGAGAAGAAATTCCAGAAACGAAGGTGAATTCTGAAGATGGATATGGTGCTGATGCGTCAAAATTGGTTATGCTAGACGAATTGGAAAAGAAGAAGAAAGAGCTGGTTGGTTGTACATTTAGCTACACAGTTCTCTTTTATGTGCTTTGCTTAACATTTCATAACATATTGTTGGATAATGTTGAATGAGTAAATGGTCAAACAATGTTAATCATGTATTAATCCCTGATGATGGAAATTATGCGAGAGGTTCTTGATATGTTTGAATTAGTCCCCATGTAAGAGGCTTTGCTGATTAATTTACCTGATGGAATATACTTTGAAGGACTAATTTGGCTACTAAATACGTGTCTGTTTGTATTGACCAAGAAACAGATTTTGCAAAATTGAAAAAATTTCCTTTCAGTAAAGGGAGCTTTGGAAATCATGTACCCATGTTTACTGAACCATGCAAAGAGGCCTATAGTTGTCCATATGTGGCCTCAAACCCAGTTTCATCAACAGAAGATTTTTCTCTCGTTAATTGTGTGTTGAACTTGGTGTCAAAAAACATAGGCATTGAGCATGCTTTGTAATTTGTGCCACATTCCATCAATAGTGAATTAGACAGACACTTACTCAGAGACCTTGGATGGAATTTCCATTATTCAGGGACTGATGTGATCGATATTGTATCTTACACGACCAATTCGACTATTTACTTGGTTAAATTATGCTTATGAAATTAATAACTCTTTAAGAATTCCTTTCAGAGCTCAATGGAGGATCGTGTTCAAGCATTGGAGAAGAAATGGGCAGAAGTGCAGGAAAATGCACTTAAACATCCTTCCCCAGGTATTGTATCCTCTGTTTTTTGGTAATATATTCTTTTTATGGTGGGGGAGTGTTAGGAGAAGGAGTAAATTAGCCTACTGGAAGGAAAAATCTAAGTAAAAATCAGGGATCCTTTCCTTGAAAGTGGGACATTTATCATTGGGCTGATGCTTGCTGAGGTATCTTATTGTAGTTACTAGTTAAGTTTCTTTGAACTGTAAAAGGAATAATGATTATTATTAATACATGAATTATGGCAATCTGAAAGGATGATTAATTCCCCTCGTATATTATGATTTTATTTTCCAATTTCTGAATGATGATGTTTTAATCTGATATCATGGCCATGTCCTTTTATTTTTCTTTTTATTCCTGGCACTATGTTTATTTATGTTGCTTTTTTGCTTTAGGGGGTACATATTTTGTGCTTTCTGTGTGTATAGGTGATGCACTCTTTGGAGCAATTTAATTGATCTATCACACTGTGAAAAGATATCATAAACTTCTGCTAGGAAATGTCCCAAACCATAATTATGTATGCAGAGTACTAAACGTCTTTATATAGTTTGAGTTCACCTTGATGCTGTAAAAATTCAATGTAGGACAGGGTTAGGTGATTTCTTGTGAGGTGTTCTTCAGGCATTTATTTGTTAGTTTTAGTACTTCCCCGATGAATTTCTACTAATATGATTGTATCCCGTCATTGCACTGGCAATGTACTTATAATTTTCAAAATGCTGATAGAAAGTCTGGTTGGATTTATTTCAATGGTGTTTCTAGGCTGGACATGCCAAGGGACTATGCTGCTCCTATGATTAGATGTATTTACCTTTTTCTTTATTTCCTCCGTTGTTTTTATAGTAGCATTAGGAAAATTCCTGATGTTCCTGTTTGTATTCGTATAATTTTTCTTCTTTTATCATAAAGAAAAAAAGAAAGAACCTTGATGGGTGGACTTCAATCCTGTTCCATCCCTGAATAACATTGGATATTATTTCATGCTCTTAGAAATCTGCATAGCTTATAAGGATCTAAATGTAACTTTTTTTTTATTATTGTGCTAATTCTTCCTGTATTCATTGCACGAGTGAACCTATTGTTCTGGCTTTAAAATTATTCTTGTTCTGCAGTTCAAAGAGAAAAGACATTGGATAAACAGCTCCATGGTCTGATAGAGCAACTAGCAGTTAAACAGGTCCTTTTTTATACTTCATAGTATATGCTTGACATATAGGATACTGTTTGTGTTTACAACTGTTTTATTCTCTCATTCTCTGGAAGAATTTTTTTTTTTTTTGACAGTGGCCAGTTAATAACCGTTTGATTGATTATTTGTGTGTGAAAGAGTCTCATAAACTGCCTTACTCTCTTGCTTTCAGGCGCAAGCTGAGGGCTTACTTGGTGAAATTCATCCTAAAGAGATGGAGCTGGAAAGATTGAATGGCCTGTGGCGACGAATGCAAAGCGGCAATTCAGAAGCAAATCTTGCTAGGAATCATATTGGTAAAAGCTCCTCTGGTAAGTTACATGGTTCATCTGATTTTGATGGTCATCAGAGGCTTCCTTACCATTCTGCTGGCAGAACTGAAAGCCAGCAGAGACTTGTGCTACTGAGGTCGGCATTTGTGCTTTATATTTTAGCTTTACACATACTTGTATTTATAAGGATATCTTTTTGACCGGCATTGACACATTAAGAGTACTTGTTAATTTTTACTTTGTATGATTGAACCTTTATTTGTACTAATTGATATGAGCTGCATGTATAAAGAAGTTTGTGCAAAATTTAATTCTCATTCATGCTTTGAAGTTTGATCAAAATGTTGGATTTGTGTTGGCTACAATTGAAGGAAATATGCAGTTGTTATAGCCGAATATGTTCAGAACATTACAAGGAACATTTGATATGAAAGCTACGGTAAACTAGAGTTAATTTGATTTTACAGTTGTGAAAATGGCGTTGAAAAAAGAAGTTACTACTTATACTACCAAGTGGGTAAATCTTTAAATTTAGAGTTTCATAAATTGACGGCGAGGTTTATATAAATAGCGTAAACGTCTCATCATGTATAAGTTATTACTCTGTTTCGTGAAATTAATCATGATCCAATAATAGAAACGTTACATCTAATAGTAGCCAACATCGTCATTTTGGTATCATGAAATTGCTTATATATCATACATCTATTCATTGCACAGATGGAGATCTAGTAGATAGTAATCACAATATCCTTGGTCATATTTCAATGTCTTTTATCAACACCAGTTAACCTCTTTGTCGTTCACAAAAATGTGAGATCAAACGGTAGATAAGTTCATAGTATCCCATACAAAGCCTAAAAGACTCTCCCCTGTTCGGTTCTGTTTTTCTTACGAGATTTTCTTAATCTTTTGCGTGTAATACTTAATTCTCGCTCTGGAATGTGGGGTTGTTCCTGGCCACAAGTGTTTTCCCGCAGATGTAGGCACAACCTTCAATGTGGACGTGTTGTGACATTTAAAAATGCTAGGGGAATGTTTGGATGAGCTATTTTTTGATAAATAATTGCTTGTTTTTTAAATTTTTTATAAAGCTGATAAAAATAAATAATTATTTTATTAAAGTAAGCTGAACCAAAACATCCAGTTAATCTGTAAATAAAACTTCACAAGTTCACACTAATTGTCAACAGTTGATAAAAGGACAAGTTGAGTATCCCTTTTTTCCAAAGATTGTGCGATTACCAACTTACAATGATTTTAATTCTCTAGGATAACAATTGTAGAGGAATTAAAGTATGATAAATCAATAAGTAAATTAATCAAACCGGAACCGAATAAGCAAAGGAAATTCAATGAATTAAACGTCTAGGAAATGTATTTTACTACATCAAAGTTAATTAAACATTTAGGAAATTTCATTGCAATAATACCCTTGAATTTGTTGATTTCCTCAACTTTTATCCTTGGTTGTAAGTATTGGAATATGAAATTCTTTTGAGACATAAAATGCCGAAGCTCTTATCACAAAATCAAAACATAGTATTGAGCACATTACTTTCACTTTAGTCAAACACATTATATACAAACTCTATAAAAGGGAGGGGAAGGGGGAATAAATAAATCCACAAATTGCTTTGAATATACATTCTATATTTAGTGATCATCAATAGATGAATACATTCAGCAAGTCTTTTCCCCATTCCCTCCCCTTCCCTTTTTGTATAATAAATACAAGCAAAAAAATACAATATAATAGTATCTTTCATATGGTTAACATGGTAAATCCGATATTCTAGAAAACTCTTTCTAGCTTTGAACTAAAAGATCTCTGACTTTCCACACCCAACATATAGAGCAAAAACTCACTCCATGTGTCAACAGGGCCAGGCAAACACCAGTGAACACAGTCATTTAGTGTCACATTCTTGTCCTTGGAATGTCCATAGTTGTTGGGATGTCCATCAGGTCTCAACAACATGATTTCAGTTGTGTCCATCATCAGAAACTTCAAACCCCTTTTTGTGGCTTCCTTTTGTGCTTCTCTAAATTCTTCCACTTGTGTCCTATACATCTCCATAACATACCAATACTCTGAGTTCATTACTTCCTTGGTGATATTGACTGGCCTAGTCCTCACACACTTCCCTCCATTATTCCAAGCCCCATTCTCAAAGTGAGCTGGAGAGAATGTCCTTAAAATTGTCACCCCCTTATATCTTTTATGATTTGTAAGAGTCCTAAATGCAGTCCTAAAAGCCTTCCTATATCCATAATAGTAATCAAGGTCTTTGACATTCTCCAACCCACACTTGTTGCATCCAACAAGTTGACCCTTTTCATACAACATTAGAGGTCTAAAAAACCATTGTCCTGCTGAGATTATCACAATGTCAAAGTTTTCAATTTGATTAGCCCAAGCTTCATCTACCTCATCTAGATATAGTCTCATTATGCTGTTGTAGGAATGACCACCAGGGTCAGCATCACTGGATCTCACAAAATATGGAGACCACAGTGTTCCAAGGGTGAAGCTGTAATCAGCATAGAAATACCGTTTGAAATATGCAACATTTGAGGAATATTTATGAGAAATATCCTTAGGTTGAGACACCTGAAAGAAAAAACCACATAACCATGATTTAGATTGTTTATCATTCTTCATCTGGGTAGGACTGCTAATTTAACCTTGCAAAGCTGCTCATTAACAAAATTTTCTCTCATATAAGGATAATAATTGAATGATGAATAAAAAATTAAGATAATAGGGTAGATTGAGTCCTTTGTTTTACAATTGAAAAATCAATTTTCACCATTTCCCATGAAAAATAAACATTCTGATAAAAATATATAAATTAAACTATTAACATTTCTCAATTATTTTCAACAATTTAAAATTAATTTTATGAAAATTAATTCTCCTCAACCGAATGATATAAGGCAAGAAAAGAGTTATATGATAAAAAAATTTAGCTTCAATTCCTTTGAGAGAGCAAGAAAAAAGAAGGTACATGACTTACATGACTTAGGAGGCACAACAAAGACTGCATCTGGTTTCTCCCAACTGAGTCACCGACAAATGCCATCTTCTTTCCTCTCACAAGCTTTAAGAATTGAATTGCATTGAACAATGGAAGCTCACATTCATTTGGTTTCCATCTCCAATGAAGATACTCTCTGTCAGGTCTCCCAAACTTCATACAATTTTGTTGGTCTATTATCCAATGACATGTCTCATTGTTGTAGTAAGGTTCTTCAGGATAAGGAATCCATTTCCCTGAAAAGATTTCACATTGTTTTGCTTCTGTGATGTTCAAATCATTGACAGAGGATATCTCTGGAGTTGAATCATGTGAGTTTCTCACAAGAGAGAGAGGAAGCATCACAAGAAGAAGAGTGAATGGTACCAGAAAAACACTTTTTGCTGTGTTTCTTGTTGTGTACTTCCCATTGAGAACTTCATTGGCCCGAAACTTCATTGCTCACCTAAGTTCTGAATCTAAACCTTTGCTGAAACACCTCATATAAATAAAAATGAACCTTATTCTAATGTTTGGTTAACATAAACCTTTCAGTTTTAAACCAAAACTTTCTCAAAGTCTATCATATACTAAAGCTAAATCACCTTCATTAGTTCATGATATGTCACACACTTGTTAAAATGTCACTATTCATTAAATGGTATTCTGACGTGTACCTATATAAAGGGGGAAAAAAGCAAAACAAAAAGCAAAATTCTAATCTCCATTTTTTTTATGCTCACTTTCAATGTTTTAGAAGTAAAAAGGAGGAAATGCTTCTTTCAAAACTGAGTTATCAAACACCCTGGCTCCAGTTCTGCTTCTAGATTTTTGTGTGAAAAATAATATTCGTACATATACACATACATATACACAGTACCCTCCATCTTAATATATCTCAATTTAACAGTTACATAATTTTTCTTTTTTTAAAAAAAAAAATCAAAGAATTAAAATGTTAAATGTGCAAAGATGGATGCAGTATGCAAATGTGTGGCTACTATTTCTCTTTCCATAATCAATGGTAACTGTGCTTGGTTCTGCATATCCTTTAATGTGTATGGATAAGGACTACGAACCTTTGTGTGGCTGCTGGCCAATTCATTAATAACTATGTCTGGTTAATAAAAGATATCAAAAACTACAAAATGAAAAAGTTAAATAAAATAAATAAATGTAAAAATCAGCAGAGGGAATCCAAGAATGCAAGTTCTTTGCGCACTCATTGTTGAGTACCATACTAAAACAGGTAAGAAATATTTAGAGAGAGTGAAAAACTGCTTTTAGTTTTTTTAAAAAATTAAAAATAATTTTTTTTTAAAAGGAAGTGAAAGAAAATAAATAGGTAAGTAAGAGAGAATAATATATGAAAGAATATGAATAATTAAAAGTGAAAAAGAGACATTTTTTTAAAAATAATTTTAAGAAATTATATTTATCAAATAAGTTCTTTGATTTTTTTTTAATTTTCAAAACCAGAAAAGTATTTTCTAAGAGTAGGAAACAAACACTTAGACTAATACATTAAATTATTCTTAAAAATATAAACTTCAATCAATTTAGTCTTTAAAATTATAACAGTATAATTTCAATCCTTAAAATTGTCAAATTACAGCATTTTAATTTATGAAGTTACAAAATGATTTTTTTTTTGCCTATAAAATTATAAAAATAAAAGCTCAAATGATATGTACAATAATTTTTAAATTGAAATTAAAATTTTATAATTTTAAAAACTAATTTGCTATATTATTCAAAAGATTTACTATTGTTGTTATTATTAGGATCTAATGAAGATTTTGATCCGTCATTTTATTTTTATTTTAGTTTCTATCATTTTTTTTACGGTTTTAATCTCTCATTGATAATGTTATTTCAAAAAATACAGTTTAAATCATAAAATTTGCATTGCATGTATTTTTAGTCCTCAAAAGGTTTTAACATGCACAACTTAATCTAAATTTAGTTATATTTCAACCCTTTTTTTTTTATAAAAGTGTGAATAATATATGAATAAAATTAGCATATTTAGGAAAAAAAATATATAAATTGACATCTTTTAATCAAATATTTTTTTTAAAAAAATTAACATATGATCAAATAAACAAATTCAAAAACTAAATTGTAACTTAAAAATTTTAGAACTAAAGTTATAAAATATTTTAATAGTAGATACAAAAACCAATAGATTTTATAAAATAAAATTTTAAAACAATAAAAAAATAATCAAAATTAAATTTAAAATAAACCCTTTTTTTTATGTAAGTAAGCATGTAGGGGTAAGTAAGGAGGTGGGTAGATCTCATGTTGTATCCCCAGCCTCCTTTGGAAGCATGAAATTAAAGTAAAGTTTACGCTCAATGCATTTTGTGTAAGTATATAGGTTGTTGATCATAGACAAAGCAATCTGGTTTCAGCCAAACAGATAAGAAAAGAGTGGAAAGCTGAGATGGGTCAGAATTGAAGGACAGGACCAAAAATCACCACTGAAAAATCATGTGTCTCCTTTATTCAAATTTTTTTATTTATTTTCTATCCTTGCATAATTATATTTTTACTTAGATGAATTTGTGTTCTAGAAAATTGTTAAATTATTGGCCTTTTGGTACCTTGTTGGATTCTACATCCATAACTAATTATTGTGTATTCTTGAGAGTCACTTTCAACATGGTTAGAACATGTCTCTCCATGAATGAATGATCTTTGAGTATTTTTTTTAAACATATATATATATATATATATATATATATATATATATATCAATTAATGGTCTTAAAATACATATTAAAGAATACAAAAAAAAAGTTATTAAAAAATATTTTTATTATAATTTTTTAACCTACATCTTAAGAATATGGGATAGCAAGATCCCTTTTGTTATCAAAATGATATGAAAAATAATTTGTATTCCTTTGTATTTGCATTGTATTGACTTCATTTTTCACGGCAAAGGCACATGAGAGGCCTATATTTATGAAGTTTGGAAAGAGGTGGTTTGGGCGATAAGAATATTGCCGACAGATTGTTGAGGTTCCACAAAGTGTTTTTTGGTCCAAATTTTGATGCATAAAAAAGCAAATAGAACTATTAAAATATATAATATTAAGACTACTTGTGGTCCAATTATGTTAAATTTCTTTTAGAAAAATATGGCCAAAATGGTGGGTTCGGAGAATGTTACCTGAAGTTGGCATAGTTGAAAGAAGTGAAGGGTAAGGGAATAAAATATAAGTTGGTGAGAGAGTGAACTTATAAAAACCCCAACAAAACAATGACTTTTAGCAAATTCTCTAGTCTTTCTGTGATTGCATAAATTATGTTTTTCCTTTTTAATTTGTTTGTGTATATATTTCTTGCATTATAACATCCAATAAAATGCCATCAAATCAGAGTGGTCCAATATTCGTTTCAAAATATCTGCTATGTATGTATTTTTGATACTTTAGATTGAATAAATTCTTGTATCTGTTGTTGAAATTATATGCGTTTGGCATTTTAATTTATAAGATTTTAAAAAACTAATTAATTTTTTAACTTTATAAATTAAAATTTAGTTTATATTTTTAGTACAAAAAGATAGTAAAAATTAAATAGAAAATAGATGACTAAAAGTAAAAAATTAATAATAATCTTTAAAATTTTAAAAGATTAAAATATCCAAATTATATGATCTTGAGAACTGATTTCAGGGTTTACACATTCTTTAATTATTGAATTGAAGTATGCCCTACATGTATAAAAAAAAATATATTATGCCTTTAATAATAATAAAGAAAAGAGATAGAAAACATTATAGAAAATATTGTAAATTTAGTTTTTAAAAGTATGATATCTGTATCAAATTTTCTTTAGTAACTTTCTAAATGGACATTATTAGATTACTTTTATGAGAATTAATTTCTTTGTTTAACGCGTTATCATGAAGTTCCATATTGGAGTATCTAAATTCTATTTGACAATCATTTCTGGGAGTACCATTTTAACTAACTTTTCTGCTGGTGGGGTACTCGTAGGGTTCCATGACAGCTTGAAACAATTGTCCAAAGCTTTCTGGTTAAACTATCAGTTTCCTACATAATTATCCAAATAATTGAATCTAATAAATAATAATAATAATAATAATAATAATAATAATAAAATAATAATAATAATAATAATAATTTGTCCAAGTTAAAAAGGACTCCTAAGAATTAATGCAATCTTGACTTTGATTTTGAAAGTTATGTGTAAAACAAAATATTATTGGAAAGAATGTTTAACGTTTTACATGATCTAATAAATTAGTGTCTTACTTACCTAGTAGGACCAACTCCTAGCAGTTAAAATATGCTTTCTTAATAAATAATTGGGTTTAATTTTATTACACTTCTGGTATGAAATATTTTATATCATTATTTAATTTTGTCTTAACACCATATATTTATTCATTTTAATTATGTTCACGATTATATAATTTATTGAAATTATTAAATGACTGATTTCAACCAGTAAAATCTTTTACAGTAAATCTTCCCCTGATAATTTAATAAATTTTAAATTATCAAACCTTTTATTTAAAAAGTTTAAGCAAAAATTCTAAAATAGTTAAACCACCCGGATTTTTTTATTTGATTTCTCATTTTTATAATTTGTAATCTAGTCCACTTATTTATTTTTTTTCATTTCATGTGTAGTCCCTCTAATATTCTTTTGCTTGTTTTCTTTTTCTTCTATATATTAATATTTTTAATTATATTCCTTTAAATTTCATAATTTTTAGATGATGTTTGATTTTAAAAATATTTTTTATTTTTACTTTTATATATAAAAATATCATTTTATTTTTATTATTTTTTTAAATTTTTATAATAAAAATAATGAAAATAAAAAATTATTATTTTTTGTTTTCTTTATTTTCTGTATAAAATATTAAAATTAAAAAATTAGAAAACATTTTTTAAAACCAAACATTAGAGTAGAATCTCGTAAACACTTAATAAACAAAACAAATGATAATCTAACATAGAACCACTTGAAAATAATTTTTGAAAAAAATAATTAACAATTTTTTAAAATAAAAGATAAAATAAAAAATCATAATATTTTAGAAACTAAAAATATAATTTAACCAAAATTTTTGTATGAAATTAATTTATGGTATAACTAACTTTTTTATTAATCACTCAGACCAGGGTGCTTAAAAATTGATGCCTTTTAAATTATAATGTTTTCTAAAACAAAAATCAATTTATTTTAACATCAGTTTAATCATCCTATTATTTAGACCATAAAATTTATGGATTAAAATAATAATATTTTGTACACAAATTAAATTGATATAATTTTTTAAAAATCAAATTAATGTTATTAGAAAATTTTAGATTGATTAGAGGTGAAACTTACCTTAATATATAATGTGGATGTGGATGCAAAATTTATTTTATGAATTAATGTTTAGAGTTGAATTAGATCCTAAGCTTAATTTTAATGCAGTTTTAAAATTTATCCTAAATTTAATAATAAATATCTGCAAATATTTAATTTTAAGTTAAACTTTAATCCAATTCTAATAAATATATTTTTTTTATTAAAAAATAAATTGATGGTAGGACAAAAAATAATCAACACTTACATCCTTGATAGCTTAAAAGGAAGGGTTTACTTGTAATTTAAAATTGATCATATACTAAGTATAATATATACCTAATTTTTAGGGTTGAATTAAATCTCAAATCTAATTTTAAATACAAATTTCACCTTGTAAATTTGTTATTTTAGGTTAAACTTCAAGTTCAATTTTAATAAATATTATTTTATTATTAAAAAATAAATTAATGATAAAACAAAAATTAATCAACACTTACATTCTTAAAAATTTAAAGAAAGTTTTTACTTGTAATTTAAAATTGGTCATATGTCAACCATAATATATAACTAACCTTTAATGGTAAATTAGATCTCAAGTCTAATTTTAAATACAAATTTTACTCTATAAACTAGTTTATTATTTTCAGTAAAACTTAAAGTTCAATTTTAATAAATATCATTTTTATTATTAAAAAATAAATTAATGATAAAACAAAAAATAATAACACTTATATCCTTAAAAAAAAATTAAAAAGAGCTTACTTGTAATTTAAAATTTGGTCATATGCCAAGCATAATATACAGAAAGCTTTTGGAGCTTGTTAACTTGTTATGAAAAAGTGTCAATTGATTCCTCCAGCAATTATTAGGCTCTTGAACACTTACTGATTTGAATGGTAATTTCTTTTGAAATGATTGTGATTCATCTCTGAATCTCATACAACTCCCAAGAACACTTGCTTACCATGGCTTGACTTGGCAATGAAGTATTTTTAGACACTTTTTTTTTCGTTCCAAATTTCACATTTCACGTTATGTTATGTTTCTCAGACACATGTCATTCACATTCATTCTTATCACATGCCACCACATATGTTGGAGCCTTTTATATACCGCAACTTGGTAAAAGACTCATTTATATGCTTTAAGGGAAAGTCATATACATTGGATAATTAATTTTGATTTTAGGGCAATTTGATAAATGTAGCTTTGAATAGCTATTGCATTTTGAATCCTTTAATACATTGTGCTACCGCACACAATTAGCTTAGAGTACCTTTTTTGATGCGATGCAACACCCTTCATTGACTCAAACATGTTACACCGAAATTGTTGATCCATGTACCTATCATCTGGCTTAAAGTTTCATAGGTTAACTTAGTTCAGAAAACGAAAGATTGAAAATGCAAAAGTATCACCTTTTAATTCTTGGGGGAAAATGGACTTGGGTATGGCTAATCACTAAACTAACCAATCAAAGGAGTATCCATGAACTAATAGGCCCACGTGACACCAATCATAATTTCTATCATAATGTATTTGATGTCACGGATTCAATTTTTGTTTTTATCATATTTTTTTCTTCTTTCTTAAGTCTAGAAAATATTAGGGAATTAAACATATTAAAATTATAAAAATATCATTAGTGTAAATTAATAATATTTATATTAATAACTTATTTTTGTTAAAAAATATACTAAAACAATTTAATATTAAATTGTTAGTAATAGTACATATTATCATATCTCAAAGTGAAAAGCTCAACAAGTATAATAAACGAGTGAAATACTATTAGATTTCAAAAAATGTTAAACTCAGCTATATTACTTCCAAGAAAATAGACATCATATTTTTTATTACTAAAAAGTAAAAAAGTAAAATTTAATCTCTTTTGATGGTTAAATTGATGTACAAAGAGATTAATTTGATTTCTTTTTTATTTTTTAAATAAAAATAATTTTTATTATTTAAAAATTAATATGATAACTTCAAATTATTTTATAAATGGCTACTGAATTAACTAATCAATGAATGAAAGGTAAAAACTTAACTAGGGGGCAAAAGAAAAAATGAAGAAAAAATTATGTACTTGTACGGAAAAACAAAATGCTATGATCACTGCCATGGAGTCATGTGAGACACACTGGCATGGGTATTGGAAAGTGAATAGATAAATGGACAAAAGCATAAGGAAATGGACAAACAACAAAAATAAAATGTCTAAATACCACATAAGCAATGGTGGGGTTTATGTAATGTGGTAGCTTCATCCATCGCCTTCATAGATAAATTATTACTTGGCATAAAGGTTATCTATCACACTTGGATTCTATTTTGAAGCCGTTAGTTGAGCGCTATTATTTGTTGTTGTTGACGTTTGAGTTTGTTGTAGACATTGCTCATTTGAAATTTTGTTTTCTGCTATGTTTTATATCTTTCATTTGACCCTTATGTTTTGACGGGTGATTTTATTGGTGGGAGAAATATCTTATTTAGTTAATTATAATTTTGAAATTATACTAAAAATAATTAATATAAAATTTGGAAGGACTTTTAAACTAATTAAGGATTTAGTGTAAAAAATAATCTTTTAAACTTTTAATTTTTTATATTTTTTATTTTTAATTAATAGAAAATTTTGTCTTTTTACATTGATTTTTATTTTAATCTATATAAAATATCTAATTTTTACATGAATTATAATCATAATTTATTTTATTTTATTACAATAATAATTGATGGAAAAATTATTTTTTAATTAACTAAAAATAATATATATTCCATAAGTTATAGATAATTATATAAAATTAATAAACATAATAATAAAATGATATGATATAAAAAATAAATACAAAAATTACATAAAAATGATACAAAATTACAAGTTATTTTAAAATTATAGATTAGTAACCTTTAATAAATAATTGTGTAAACTGTCACTTTTGTCTTTTATTTTATTAACTTGTTTCATTTTTATTTTTAAGTAAAAAAATTAAATTGTTAGTTTTTCATTTTGTCATTCGTCTTTCATGTTAGTCTTTGGGATCAAATTTAGTAAACGACAAACTGATTTATGCTGTTAAATGTCACGTTGGACATTTAGATGTGTCTAAACAACGTCATGTAATAAATTAAGTATCTCTCTAACCCATTCATCCTACTATACATATCTTCATTTTCATCCTTGTTCACACAGTACCGATAAATAAAGTCTCAAATGCTTCACATTTACCATTGCAACTTCCTTGATCCTTTTTGGTTGTCATTTTCAATCACACTCATCAAAGGTCTTAGAACAACAATCGTACCTTATCCTATTATTGCCGATGCTGCCACTTGAAATGGAATTCAACTCATCCATCTCTAAAGTAGCATTCTTCCTAATTGAATTGGACCTATCAAAATTCTTCCTTCTCCTAAATGTTGAATTAGAATAATATTTTTCAAAGAAATACATTTTCTTCTTTCTCTTCTTCAACAATTTTTTTCATGTTACACATATTGGGTTCTCCCAAAATCCTAATCTCCTCCATAGAGTGCTATGAATTTTGACATCACCGAACTTTTGTTAGGGCTTAAAGGCTCTAGAGAAAGGTTCATTCTTGGAAGGGGAAAAGGATTTGGTTTGGTGGAGCTTCGGTGGTTAGAAAATGGCTTTAAGGGAAACGACGGTGGAGGGTTTTTAGGTGGAGGAGGAAGAAGAAGAGGGGTTGTTGTTGTTTAGGGTGGGGGATTCATAACCATCAATTGAGTGTAAAGGATTATGATTTGATCATGTTATGGAAAATATTGAGGAGAAAGAGAAAGGAATGAATGGATGAAGAGACTATACTTTTTGTCTGTGTGGGGAAGATGGAAAGAGAGACAATGATGATAAGTGTGAGAAGTCATAAGGGCAGAAGCAAAGTTTGTTTCTTAGAAAAGAGAGAAAATAAGGCCGTGCGTCGTCGGAATTAAGGCAGATACTCCTGGAACTCAACATCATGACATTTAATCGCCAAACCAACGATGTCATTATAACAGAACACTGATCATATAAGATTCTAATGAAAGCACAGATGAAAAAGTGAAAGGCTAATAACTTAATTTTTTTTAAGTCAAGAATAAAAATAAAACATATTAATAAAGTGAAGGACGAAAGTGATAATTCACTCTAAATAATTTGTCTAACATTTTCGAATATCATCAATATTTTTTTAAAAAAAGGATATCATTCTTTTAATTTTTGGATGTTTATGTATATAAGAAAAATATTATCTTATAACTTAATAAAATGTACTTAATTCTACTAAGTTTTGAAAATTTCAATAACTTTTATTTATGAATTCAGTAATAATAGGGGTGAAAATCCATTGGACACATATTTTATAAGACAATATCCATATTCTCTTATCCTCAGTTTGACATTACAAAATTAGAATAAATAATACATATATATATATTAAATAATATTATAGTAAATAAACAGGCTAGTAGCAGACAAATATTTTTATATTAAACTCGCTTAGATGCGAATGCACACATATAGTATTTTTTATATTACATATCTAATTTTAATAGAGGTATGTATTCATTTCTAGTAATAAAAATTATAGTAATAAAAGATATTTTCAAATACGAATCAAAACTCAGATAAGTAAATAAATTTTTACAAATCATAATTGTGTACAAATAATAGATTATAAAGTAAAATGATAAAAAATCTTACAAATGAATTAATTTTTTCTTTTTTTTAGTTTTTCAAGTTTTTTAAAGCTTCAAATAAGACCATATATTATCTATCCTAATTGTAAATAAGAATTCATGACAATTGTACTTTTCGCAAGTCACTTGCAAGCTTTTACTTACAAATATATCATACTTTTAACATAAACTTTATTTTAATTAGGCTTGTTTTCTAGTCTCTTGATGTAAATAGGAATAATGAATTCATATATATATTTATGTCCCATTTTAGGACATAAATGCAATACAGATATTTAAGATTTTAAATAAATATTAATTGTAAGAGTTTGATACTTAACTAATATAAATTTAGAAATGTATATACGATCGTCCAACAAATTATAAGCAACCGATAACCCAATGATTATTCACAATAAGGTTTTAAATATCCTTTTTAATAATATAAAACATGATTGAAATGGCCTTGCTTATGGCATTAGCTTTCCAATTTAGTTACAAAGAGTGATTGCCCATGTTAATGGCAACTATACATAAATCCGTAAGAGGATTAAATTTAGGTTTTTTTTATGGGTCAAAATATTTTTATTATTACCTACATTAGGTTCCTAAACAACATTCAAAATAATTTAATAAATAGGATGTATAAATCTTGTGTAACATAAGAAGGAATAAGTCAACATATATGAATCTTCATAAAATAAAATGAAATGAAGATTGAATACCTCATTTTTAATTCATTATAATAATATTTTTATCACTCTTAACGTTTTGTAAAGCTTTTATTAATTGTAATAAAGATTGAATACCTTTTCAATCTGATTGTAGAGTAACCTTTCATCCATAAAATGAAGTTTGATTAGTAACCTCTCCCATGATTTGAAACATCTTCTCACATGACGGGTAATGGATAGAGCATTTAAACATTTTCTGCCTCCTCCTTTCAACTACCACACCTTAACCTTATCGTCATCATCATATATTTTCCTGTGGTATATGATTAACCCCAACCAAAATTTCTAAACTCAATTATTTACACCTTTTCTAAGTGGTATTTGTCATGAGGCAATTGGAATAAAGATGTTTATCTCTCATGGTTGTTAGATATAAATAAATTGTATTATTGTGTATAGCAGACTTAAGGATAAGAGCATTTACATCCTCAAGTAGTTCAACTAGTACTATCACCTTATTATCCTCTATTCTTTTTTGGTGTATAGTTGGCCTCACCTAAAATTGCTAGGCTCAAAATTATTCACATCTTTTTTACGAAATACACCTTGCAGGAAAATTAGAATAGAATGTGTTTCCCTCTCATGATTGTTAATTACAGATAAATTGTAAGGATGTGTGTGGTTATTTAGTCGTGAGAAAGCAATATTGTGGATGCATGAGATGGTTACAAAAGAGGTGATAGCATGTGAGAGGGTTAGGCTTGCTAAATTTTCCTTTGCTTATACTTGAGAAGAGTGATTCTAAGAAAGGAAGCATACACACTTTATTATCTTTATTAATTGGTTTTATATAATTTTAATAATATAATTCATAAACTTTATTAAAATTCTTTCTTAAGATTATGTTATATATATTCTGACCAAAGTTTTTTCTATTCACAAGCTTATTACTCTTTATGACAAATTTAGTGTGCTCAATTAGTTCTCACTTATGCAACCACCTTCAAATTTATAAAGAAATGTTAGAATATATAGTATCTTGCATGATCCTTATTACTGTTACTATTACATGTTATGTTAGATATAGTAACTTAATTGTAATTCGTTACACTAGCTTGTTATAGTTACACTAAGTTACAAACTTTGGTGCTTTAGGCATCTTATATATAGTTCACTCTATGCATTTGAGAGAAGGCCTTGTAATTATCCCATTTTCTAGATAGATTGTATCTTAATTTCTTTTTAAATTTTTTTTTCTCTTTAGTTTTTTTTTTTTCATTTCTCTTCTCTTTTCATCATTTTGTAAAAGAACACATCATAATAAATCTTTATAAGTTAAGCATGCTATACAAACAGGAAAATATAAATAAATAAATAGAAAATTAATATCAATTTTAATTTCTTCCAACTTAGTTAATCCAAATAAAATTGCAATGGATGCAAATAATAAGGAAATTTGCTTGCTAATTACAAATTTAAAACCATATGCAAGATTCAAAGATTCAAAACAAAAATGATTATATAAAAATATCACACTAAATACAAGTAGACACTAGTGGAAAATAAGTTTTTTACATCGGTTGTTTTGGACTTTTCACATCGGTTATTTGAGCGGTATTGAAGCGGACGATATAGAAACTTAGACTTTCTACGTCGGTTCTACAACCGATGTAGAAGGTACACTTTCTACATCGGTTAAAACTTCAACCGATGTAGAAAGTCACTTTTTACATCGGTTAAGGTCATAACTGATGTAGTAAGTTTTTTTTTTAAATGTTATTTTTGTTTAGGAAAATTTCCATAATTATTTATTCACAATACCTGTATATATAAACAGAATACTAGGCGAGGCAAATACAATAAATTACAAGAGTCTATATATTTAAAATGAATCCATCAATATTTATTATAAAATATAATAAAAACAAACTAAAAATATAAAAAACCCATGAATTCAACCCAAATTGGCAATGTCTATCAGAAATTCCCCCCAACGTCTCCTTATATCATCAATTTCTTCATCTAACAGAGGTTGAGGATTGTCAAATATCTACAAAATGTTTTTGATTAAAATTAGTGGACATGTCATGTTATGCATTCAAATTAAATAATTAAATTAGGACAATTGTAATTACACGGTGCCAAGAGTGAACAATAGAAAGCCGAGACAATGAGAAACATATGTCTCATCACATAATATCCACACTCGGTTCCTCCAGGTTGTCTTGGACACTTCAAAAAAATAAAAAGAGTATCAAATATAATTAGAGATGGTGATAAAAGAATATAAAATAATTGAATAACTTTTAATAAAGTACTTACCTTTGGAATTATCCATACAGACTTTTTAATATTTGATGAATGCGTCCTTTTTAACCGAAGTCGAGCATTCATTGCTTTACAGTAAAATAAAAAGCAAATTAATACATTTGAGAATAACAAGTTATATGAATATAAATACCAAAATCATAAAAACTTACAAATCTATAATGTCCTTTATGTCTTTCTTTGGTTTTTATGACGAGCATAGAAATACAACTACGTTAAAGCCAGGACAAATAATGATTAATTGTCAATGGGCCCTACAAAATATGGATGACAATGAACAAAAATTAGGAATTTAATTGAATTCTAGAACTAAAGCAATTAGTATTGACTTACGATTGAAAATAGGGGGGCTAGGTACAGTCTTTTATCGAGTACTGCAACATCCTCTCAAGATATCCCCGTATCTGTTGCCTTGTTCCAGCCGTTTTTATATGAACTCTGGGTCGAGGAATCCATAGAGGTGTAAGTTACCTCTTTAGAATAGATATATCTGAAAAATTACCTAATATTGCGAATAATTTTCATATGTTAGATTTTGATAATGAAATAATTCAAGTAAGGTTTAGAAATTTACTTACATCAACCATAATTGAATCGTTATTACATACAGGAGATCGTTACCCATAACCAATTCCAATATATCCTTCTTAGTAATATAGAAGGGGATAGGGTGGGCTTTCTATGATATCTGCTTCCATTTTTTATTTGCAAAGTTTGGTCGCCCAAGTTCATGTGCGATACCAAATAGACGTGTGAACAAATCTACCTCATATTTCTTTGAGGAGGCAGGAAGATGCGTTTAGCACTTAAATCCAATCTTCTTCCCACGATCTTCCTTATAAACCTACGATAAATTCAGAAAATAGTAAGAAATATATATATATATATAGACACACTGTAATGTATATATTAAAAAATTAGTAACATCAAGCTAAAATTATTTAATACCTAAGGTTACTCGCCGCACAAGTCTCCTCGGCCATATAATGAAATGATTAGGGGCTTGCCCCACGACATGAACCTCCTCGCAGGACAGAATGGGAGCATCTCGCATCTTCAATTTCGTTCAACCACCACTTTAACATGATCATCATCAATTTCTTGGTGATGAATGGTTGAACCCAAGGTGTAGACTTTCCCAATTCTTTGCACCAAGCGATATGGATCATCAACATATAACTCATAATCGTTTGTGAGTTTTGCATCCACATCTCTTCTCCTGTAGTTGCTCCTCAGTCGGAGCACGGCACTTCCCTTTGTGCTCACGCGCCGGGGAAGGTGATGCATAAGTGACCACCAATACGTGTTTGGGAAAGTCCCAGATGCAAGCTCTCGCCCTAAGCTCTTGCCTAAGCTCTGCCTAAGCTCCTATCCGAGCTCTTCTCGAGAAGTTCTTGCCGCAGTGCTTGCCTCATGTCTTCGCGCATGGCGTCCAGCTCATCTCTGAGCACCCAAACCTTTTCGGATGTCTGTCAAAGACAACAATCAAAATGCTTGTCTAAGGCCAATACCTCGGCCTAACCCGCACGAACACGCCCCCGGATGCCTTGGTTGGCCAATAGCATGTACTTAAGATGTCTTCTCGGCCAGTTGGAACAAAGACTCCTTGTGAGCTTTGTTCAACCAAAGAATCCTACAAAACAAAAAATGACCGTTATCGTAATGTAAATGTTTGAAGATAAATAAAAATAAATTTACAAAATTGTGTGATTTTACAATTTTCTCGGCAACAATGCGAGAAGGCTCGAGGTGTACTCTCCCGGATGCCCTTTGGCATGCCCTCTTCCATTTCTCATGGCATGAAGGTGGAGAGGGTGGAGAAAGAAAGTGTGGGATGGTCTACGCGGATGATTGCGACGATCTTTTCGACTTACTCGTCGATCAACCTCTCTTGAAGCAATTTCATAACCCCACGAGATATCCGTGAGAGAAATGCTGATTCTTAGCGAAATTTGTTGAGCCTTCTTTCTTTTCTCCCTGTTATAAGAAAGCAAATCAATTAATCATAATATTGCTTATATTAGTCAATTAAAAAAATATAATATTAGAAAAGATACATACAACGAATGTAGGATCCATTCGAGACCTGACAAATCTCTGCCTTGAAGTGTCTTGATCGAGGAATCGGTACTCCTCACAAGGAGACACATCCTTGAGTGACCCATATATATATATTTGCTGGTGAGATATGTCTTGAAGCCCCTCCAGCGCTCACCAGCAAATGAAAGCCACTTCCTCTTCAGGAAGTTAGTGTTCGGTACATCATATGTAAGCTACATAAAAGAAAATGTAATTAGTTAGTGAATGATAAATTTATGGAAAAACTTAAAGTTTTAAAGTTACATACCATGATAGTCTCCCAAATTTGATCCTTGACTCGCATCTCAACATCATCCCAATCCTTCTTCAAAATACTGACTTTGCTTCGTCCAAGGAGGGCCACATAACTCTTAAACTTTGTCTTGTTTGGCCCTAATGGATTCAAATGCTTTGATCAAACTCTATGGGAATCCTCGCTCACCGCTCCGACTAAGGGGTTAACTCCCTTAACCGTGTGGCTCTTCCTTCCTCTTTTGCTTAGAAGAAGGGTTCTCATACCCACTTTGTGAAGGAGGAACCTCTGAAGGGTCAGCCATGTATCTGTTAAAAGCAAAGAAAACAAATATTAAAAAAGTTAATTTTTATTAACTTATACTTGAGAAGTGACAAGTTTCTGTATTGGATTAGGAAACTCCCTCTTGATATTTCTGGAGCATTTTCCACTTACACAAAGTAACAAGCAAAGGCTAAGGCTATCTACCTTATACAAAGTAACAGACAAAGGCTAAGACTAAGGCAAAACAGAAACAGGCAAAACAGAGACCTTAATAGAAACAGGCTAAGGCTAACAACAACTAATGCACAAACAGAAACAGAAACAGAGACCTAAACAGGAAAAGGTTAAGGCTAAGACTAAGGCAAAACAGAAACAGGCAAAACAGAGACCTTAATAAAAACAGGTTAAGGCTAACAACAACTCATGCATAAATAGAAACAGAAACAGAGACCTAAACAGGCAAAGGCTAAGGCTATCTACCTCATACAAAGTAACAGGCAAAGGCTAAGGCTAAGACTAAGGCAAAATAGAAACAGGCAAAACAGAGACCTTAATAGAAACAGGCTAAGGCTAACAACAACTAATGCACAAACAGAAACAGAAACAGAGACCTAAACAGGCTAAGGCTAAGGCTATCTACCTCATACAAAGTAACAGGCAAAGGCTAAGGCTAAGACTAAGGCAAAACAGAAACAGGCAAAACAGAGACCTTAATAGAAACAGATTAAGGCTAACAACAACTAATGCACAAACGAGAACAAAGAGACCTAAACAGGCAAAGGCTAAGGCTATCTACCTCATACAAAGTAACAGGAAAAGGCTAAGGCTAAGACTAAGGCAAAACAGAAACAGGGAAAACAAAGACCTAAACAGAAGCAGACTAAGGCTAACAACTAATGCAGAAACAGAAACAGGAAACAGAGACTTAAACAGAGAGCCAGAATGGTACATACCGGTGTAGACGATGTTGTAGACGACGACGACGGCGTAGACGAAGACAGCGTGCTTCGACAACGACGGCGGCTTTGAGAACGACGGCAGCTTTGGCAGCTTAGAGGAACTGAGTTAGGGCAGGAATCGAGTGTTTACACTTATGAGGACGACAACGGTCGCATCAGCTAAAGTGGAGGGAAATTTATGTTAGTTAAATAGGTTGGTGAGTATTATTTATTTTATTCAAAAAAAATGGCATGGCCTGATTAGAATCAGCATGACCCAATTGAGGAGGTAGCACTTTGGTCCATAATGATGTCCAGCATAAAACTGGCATGGGAGGCCCATTATGAGGTGCAGCATGGCCCAATACTCATAAACTGGCGTGTGAGCGCATTTAAAATAAATAATTGTATACGTGAATCGAACTAGGGCCCTAGAAATTGTGTGTTGCAGCAGAACCACTAAGTTGGGCTTCCAACTTAGTCTTAGTATTCACAGTAATTAACTTAACTAAAATCTGGAGGATCGCAAGAATTCCTTACGGCTCAACAAGGGTATTAAGACCTCCAGGCAAATAACTAACATAGTCAATAATTAACACTAATAAATGTAGCCCGTCCATATTGAAAAGGGATTTGGTTAGCTCTTTCCTTCTGCTATAGTGATATCTAATTCTTCCCCCTAATGAGTGGAGCTAAAGCTGAATTATCCACTGATAGACATTCTAGGCAATCTAATTTTGAGCCAATTGAAAATTTTCCGGTGGCTTTGTATAAACTAGGATTCGTTTGGACTTGCATTAACTTCCATTTTGCCATATATTCTTTATTTAATCAAATAATTATAGGCCCTATGTATGGTCCCTTTCATGACACCACTTGTTGCACTATCAACAAACATTCCACGAACAGGAAGGTGCATTTTCAGCCCATTATGCTCAAGGAGTTTATAGCCGCCCATGTCTGGCATATGAACATCATTTAGTTTCACATTAGAATACCCATCCAGCAGCTTGATTCATGAACTTGGACAGTCTTAATTTTTGGTTTTTCTGATTATCTTTCCAAGAATTCAACTTATCAAAGGGTTCCTTCCTCCTGCCTCCAATATTGAACATATTCGAAACAGAAATCTCACCTGATGGAGAAGATAATACAAAGTCTGACGTATGCTTCATGGCAGTGAATAAATTTGGCAATGAACTCAGAGTTTGTATAGTCATCAACATCATGTTGGCTTACAAGATGCAGTCACTCATCACTTTGTGGTACATTTTGGCTAATGACCTTGCAATGTACATGGCCTGAAGTTGCTGAAGTTAGTGATATGTTCCCTGACTTGTGCTGGAGTGGATAACTCCCATATCATTTCGTATGCAGAATGGAAAAGTCATCCCTATATGACCAATTTATGTTGCAGATTCTATAACCATAAAACAAAGTACAGCTATATAAATACCAGGGCCAACTTCAGGAAATTGGCAATGCAAGAATTTTCAATATAGCATACGAGGTCTCACATTGGTCCACATATTGAGCTGCGAGACTTTCTCTCTGATTATGCATTCACACGATATGTATGCCAAAGTATGACTTGTTAAGGCCTCTCGGGACACATGCTTTACTACCAAAATAAAAGTTGCTGGAATAGTTATCAAGGAGAGAATCTTCCCCTGAAAGCCATGATAAGGAAATGATAATGCTCACAGATATCACAGCAATGTTAAGATCCTTAGCAAACTTAGAGAGTGATAGGAACAGAAGCAACACATGTCTTTATAATAATTTTATAAGGATGAGCACATAGGTTTGATCAGAGATAAAGGTTTCCAACTTGAATCCAATTCGAAGGAAAAGACTGAACTACTCTGGCAGTAATTTGATCAAGCAATGACTGGTGGCTCAACCAAAGCTCAGTGGTAGTATTATGAACACAAACTTGTAGACCAAAGCATCATTATGGAGTATAAAAGACTTCTAAACTTATTCCACACAATAATATAACCTAAACTCTAATCAGGAATCAAAGATATATGAATCAATGCAAGCCGAGATTCGAGTTATGATTCAAGAATCATTGCAACTGTATTTATGCAATAGTCATTCGAACCAACCAGTGACCATAGCTATGATGAATTTCATGAGAAGTAATAATGATTTGATTGTATAAACTAGAAAGAAAATGAATCCAAACGCTGACCTGAGTGAAGTTGATCTATAAGGAACATGAACTTCTTTCTATTACAGGAAGAACAGGTTTTTGAGCAGAGTTGGTTTTCTGAAGATTTCTTCTTCCTTCTTTGCATCTCGATTCTTCGAATGGAGAGCGAAGGATGGCTAGTTTCAGTGCTTTATTTTGCTAAAAATACTTCAAAAAAATGGTAGGTCCTTGCTGCAATGCACCTATGATTAGGGTGAGAGGGAAGACTTCTCAAAATTTTTAAAAATGCAAAAGGTTCCTGCTAAATTTGCTTCTCCTCTTATTTATAGGCCAAAATTGAGGTAACTGTCTTCAGCCAATTTTCTAACTGTCCCAACTAACTTTTGAAACAGCTTTTTCTTTTATTTCTTATTCCTCCCACCTTTTTTTTTTCTTTTTAGCTATTGTTATTATTTTCTTTTTTCAACCTTCTTTTTTATTTTTATTTGTTTGTTTTTTCTTCTTTTCTTCTTCTTTCTCTTTTGTTACTACTACTTTTATTTTTCATTTTCTTTATTTGTTTTATTATTTTTATTTTTATTTGCTAAATTTAATTAATTAAATAATAATTTAATTTTGGACATAATTAAGTGTTCATATAAATTTCAAATATACTTTTTAAATATTTTAGTGAACTACCAAAGTGAAAAGTTTGTGTTTTTATTTTGGTTGTTAGATTATGTTATTTCTACATTAATTCAAAAAATAATTAATCTAAAAATGTTTCTTATATTAGTTTCTTTATAATTATTCTAGTAAATTAATATTTTAATTGCAAAAATACCCCTATCCCATTAGTGTAAAATATATATTTTATAACAATATTTTACATTGATTAATTAAGTAACTTATGCAAAAATTTAAATGGTGATAATTTTACAATTTTAAATTTAATTTATATGTCGGTTATTATATATCCAATGTAAATAATTATTTCTATCTTAGTTTCTTGTGTAGAAGATATAGAAAACATATTTTTAGATCAATTTGTTTTCAACCCAATGTAGAAAGTGTTTCTCCTTTCCTTTATCTTCTTTCTCCTTCACAAGAATCTTTGAGAGCATTACTTTATCATTTCTCTTCTTCGTTATCTTTCTCCTTTTCTTTATTGAAAAATCTTAATGAACGCCTCAATCTTTATCTTCATCATTGCATTAACAAAAATATATCAATATACTCTATATCTCTAGAGAGAGTTCATTGGGAAATTTTTCCAACACATTTGAGATAATTTTATTAATCTTCACAACAACATAACTATTTTTGAAGGTGACTGTCGCAACCGTAATTCCGACGAGACGACGAACTCGCTAAAATTTTAAAATATGAATTGTTTTTTATGATGCGGAGTCGCCACCAAATTTTTATTTGAGGAAAAAGATTTGGAAAAATCCTAACTTGAAGATGAGATTCTAAGTTCGGGAGTCGGTTACGAGTGGGGAAGGTGTTAGGCACCCCACTCGCCCGTTCCGAAGAACGGTACCCTTAAACCGAGTGTGTGATTTCTGAAAATTGTTTGATCCCTTAGTTAACGTGAAAATAAATAGCTTGATGGAGGTTAGCCTGACAGGACTTGATCCTGCTCCTACGTATTCCCCGGTGCAATGGGAAACTCAAGGCTTACGTAGTTCTGGTTTGATTCGAAGGCTTGACCTTCGAAAATGTTTAAAGGAATGTTTGAAAAATGCTTGAAGGCTTGACCTTCGTATTTAAAAACGACTAGATTATTTTGAAAGAGAAGGGCAATCCCTATCCACATATGCACAGAGTCCAAGGCAACTACGGCTGCACTTGGACCCATACGAATCTCTAAACAACGAGCCATGAGGAAAAAGCTACCGGTTCGTGCTTAGAGCTCAAATCTGATGAGATTAAGAATCGCAAAACAAGATTTTTTTTGAAAACGATGGGTGATAATACAGGCAAGATTTTTAATTTGCAAATAGGAAGGGGTATCAAAAGGTTTTTATCATTAATGTAAAATTATGGATTTAATTTGTAGCTAGAAGAACTTTGAGAAATTAAATTGCAATTAGTAGAATTTTAGAGGTTTGAATTTGTAAGAAAAAGAATTTGGTTTGGACTCGAAAAAATAAAGGAATTTTGTAGAAGGAATTTTGAATTTTTGGAGAATAAAGGGATTTAGAAGAAAAAGAAAAAGAATTTTAAGAATTTTGTAGAAAAAGAATTTTTGAATTTTGGAGAAAAAGATTTTTAAGAATTTTGTAAAAAAAGATTTTATTATTAATTTTGAAGAAAAAGAATTTTAAGAATTTTTGGTAGAAAAATAATTTATTATGAATTTTGTAGAAAAAGATTTTTAAGAATTTTGTAGAGAAAGAATTGTAGTTATTTTGGAGAAAAAGAATGTTAAAGATTTTGTAGAAAAATAATTGTAGTTATTTTGGAGAAAAAATAATTTTATTATGAATTTTGTTGAAAAAGAATTTGTAGTTGTTTTTGGAGAAAAAGAATTTTAAGATTTTGTAGAAAAAGAATTTATTAGTGTGGGGGCAGTTTTTGTAATTTATTGGAAATTAGCAGATTTGTAAGTTTAGGAGTTGCGGGGGCAATTTTGTAAAAATTAAAAAAGGTAGGGACTTTTGGGCTTGGTGAGTTAATTTCCCGATTCAAAGTTGTTGCCGTAGTGGGACCACCCTCATTTTATCTTACACCAATTCATATTTATCAAGTGGGCCTACACTTGTGAGAATCTTGTTCTGTACGTGCCCCCCATTTCACGTTAGTCTCTACGTTCTGGGGGGAAATGGAAAACGACGCTCACGGTACGCTCGGCATCGATCAACAACCTTCCTTGTGGACTTATGCTAAGCGTCCATATGCCATGCCCATGCGCATCCTACTTCCTTAAGGTGATGGATTGTATTGTATCAATAACATGCCTAAGAGAGTCGCGTATTTTTTCTTCTCGCCATTACCAAAGCCGACTCCTATATTCTCTAGATGAGAGAGTATGCCCATAAGAGATACTAAAGATTTGTGTTCTTCGATTTCAACATTAGACTTTCAGATTCACAGGTGAAACACCATTTTTCACACGATTTAGAATGTAATCCTTGAAGTAACTAAGCGGTCAGAGGTGGTGTAAATGCTAAGTACTAAAGTACAGCATTGGCATAACAACTGTTTCCGCAATTTATAAGACCAAAAGGGCACAACTCCACTTTGTTCAAGTTATAAAGCTTGATAATCAATCCATATGGAAGAGACCCTTGTCATTATATCTTCTAGCAATATCGAAAGCTCCGATGGCTAATGGAAAGTGCTTTTGACAGTTTGATCCTCTAAACTAATCGATAATCTTTTGAAACAGATGTTTTCAAGCCACCCTTAGAATCCACAGAACAGTTAGCAACCTGAGAGGAAGTAGCAGTTTGAGTGCCGGATTCAATGCCATTATTTCCAAGTTTTGTACTAGAATGTGAACGCTCTTCAGTTCCAGAGGTTAAATTAGAATCAGCACGTTCACGTGTAGTGCATCTCATTTCGGTAGACTTCAAGGTGTTGCGGCGATTGTGTACAACATGATTTGATACCAATAGAGCCAGTTGATTGCAAGTTATGGATGCTCACTGTATCAACACAATTTGAATCTTTGCTAACATTGGATGATTGATCGGAGAAAGAAGATAAAGGTGCCCCGGAGCCATCTTTAGATTCCAATTGAACAGATTCAGAACCTTTTGGAGTACCACCGATCACAACCTTCAGACCCACTTAGCTCTCTTTAGTTCTATCATTACTCCTCTGTTTTCTCTGTTTCCCTCACAGCTCGCGTTCGCGACTTAAATTCGAGTGCCATGTTAATCGTTTCTTTGAGGACAAGGCGAGCACAAGAGTTGGGGAAGAAATAGGTACCCCATGCAGATCACACAGCAATCGATCCAAGAAGAGAACATTCAACTTCATTGGGACCGTGTTTTATTATTCAAACCAGAAACAAGTGTTTACCAAATATCATTTATATCTACATGATAATTAATATCTATTTACAAGAAATAATGAGACATCAAGTTGCATCAATCTTTGCTAATCCAGATATATACCATGAACCTAATTCTTGCTATCTTTTGGATGAATTAATACCAGGCGTTTGATTCAAGAAAAACATACTTGACTAACCTGTATGGAGCTACCACTACGCACTGCGAAAGTGCTCTAGATCCTCTGTTTGAATTAATGAAAACTTCTTGATCCTTTCCTGGACTCCATTTTTGATCCAAAGGGATAAGGTTGCGAGGGGGAGCCAAGCATCGATGACAAGAAAGTTTCACCCTTGAAGATCACTCCGTGGAAAAGATCCAGAAACCTCCCCCGAAAACTGAAAAGGAAAAAAAGAAAACCCAAAACCAAAAAACTCCTCCTCTCTGTTTTCTGCCAACCACCTCAAGAAAAGCCCCCTTTCTCCTTTTATATCTTTTTTTGTTTTTATTTTATTCTTTTTCTTGGAATTATTTTTATTTTAGTAAAATTCTGTAAATGGGTTTTAAAAATTTTTTATTAAAATCTGTAATTGGTTTTAATTTTTTTTGTTTAATTTTTTATTATATTTTTTATTATATATTTTTTATTATATATATTTTTTATTATATATTTTTTATTATATTTCTTTTAATTCCAGATATATTATATATTTTTATACCTTTTATTTGGTTGTTAAAAACTAAATGCCTTTTGTCTGTTTTCTGTTTTCTGTTCTCTGTAATCATGTTTTCTGTTGTAATTTGTATTTTGTTTTTCTTTCGTCTCTTTTTTTTTTTATTAGTTAATTTTGATTTTTTTATATTTAGTTTCTTGATTAATTTTGATAATTGGGGGCCTCGGACATAAATGGGTGTTTACAGTTTGCCCCTCTTTACTCATTTTCAATCAGATAATATGAGAATTAATTCTCTAAATTATCGGGATAGGAAATGAGTAAAGACGTGAACACTTTATGTCCGAGGCGGGCTTTTTTCGAAAAAATCTGAGAAGCACTAGAAGCCTTGAGCTTAAAGTGAACCTCATAGATGGTGGTTTTTGTGTGACCTTGCTAGCTTGATGTGCTAAGTCAATAGAGTTTAAATATACAAGGCTTGATCGCATAACCTGATTAGGCTATGAATACAAGAAAAGTGAGGTGAGAGAGGCCTGTTTGAGGCGGGAGGGCATGCGAGAACTAAAATGTGAGATATGTACAAGGTGGCCTGACACTATAGGCCGGAGTGCTTGAATATGCAGAAAGGGAAACTTGATGGTGGCCTGACACTATAGGCCGTGATGCAGAAAACTAAACCTGATGGTGGCCTGACAACATAGGCCATAATGCAGAAGTGTAAACTTGAATAAGGCCTGACAACATAGGCCATAGAAGTTTAAACTTGATGGAAATCCCGTTGTTGACGGAAAAATGCAAATGAAATCCTGCTGTTGCCAAGATGAATGCAAACCTGCTTGACAGGTGAACGGAAATTAAACGTGTTTGAAGTCCTGTTGTTGACAGGAGAATGCCAATGAGATCCCGCTGTTGCCGGGAAGACGCAAGTGAAATCCTTATCGCCGGGATAAATGCGCACTGTTTGTGGTGGACAGAAAAAAAAAAAAAAAAAAAAAAAAACGTGCTTGAAGCCCTGTTGTTGACAGGAGAATGCAAGTGAGGTCCCGTTGTTGCCGGGAAAATGCAAATGAAATCCTGCTGTTGCCAGGATAAATGCAGAATTTCTTGACGTGGACAGAAAAAATAAACGTGCTTGAAGTCCCGGTTGTTGACGGGAGAATGCAAATGAGGTCCCGCCGTTGCGGGAAAATGCAAATGAAATCGCTGTTGCAGGATAAATGTAGACTCGCTTGAGTGGGCGAGAAAAATAAACGTGCTTGAAGTCCGCGTTGACCGAGGAGAATGCAAATGAGTCCCGTTTAGGGAAAATGCAAATGAAATCCACGCTATTGTCGGGATAAATGCACTGCTGTGGTGGACAAGAAATTAAACATGCTTGAAGTCTCGTTGTTGACAGGAGAATGCAAATGGGGTCCGCTCGTTCGGAAAATGCAAGTGAAATCTGCCGTTGCCAGGATAAATGCATGAAAACTTGACAGGTGGACAAGAAATTAAACATGCTTGAAGTCCATTGTTGACAGGGAGAATGCAAATGGGGTCCCGTCGTTGCGGGGAAAATGCAAGTGAAATCCCGCCACATTTGCGGGATAAATCACTCTTTGACAGTGGACAAGAAATTAAACATGCTTGAAGTCCCGTTGTTGTGAGAATGCAAATGGGGTCCCATTTGTTTAGGGAAAATGCAAGTGAAATCCCGCTCGTGCCAGGATAAATGCAAACCGCTTTGACAGATGGACAGTAAATAAACGTGTTTGAAATCCTGTTGTTGGCGAGGAGAATGCAAATGAGGTCCCGTTTTCAGGGATAGATGCAATGATGAAATCCTCTTTGTTGCGGGATAAATGCAAACTCGCTTGATTGGACAGAAAAAATAAACGTGCTTGAAGTCCTGTTGTTGACAGGAGCATGCAAATGAGATCCCGCTGTTGCCGGGATAGATGCAAATGATGAAATCCTGCTGTTGCCAGGATAAATGCAAACCTGCTTGACAGGTGGACAGAAAAATAAACGTGCTTGAAGTCCTGTTGTTGACAGGAGCATGCAAATGAGATCCCGCTGTTGCCGGGATAGATGCAAATGATGAAATCCTGCTCTACAGGATACGTGCAGAGAAAATTTGATGAGGCCTAACAACATAGGCCATGATGCAGAAAATCTAAGCTACAGCGGCCTGACAACATAGGCCTGAAAGCAATAAATCTAAACTACGGCGGCCTGACAACATAGGCCTAAAAGCAGTAAATCTAAGCTACATGGTGGCCTGACAACATAGGCCTAAAAGCGGTAAATCTAAACTACGGCGGCCTGACAACATAGGCCATGATACAGAAATTTAGGATGCAATGCTTTAGCCTGACAGCATAGGCCAGGGAGCAAGAATGCAAGGATGTAATGCTATGGCCTGACAACATAGGCCAGGGAGCAAGAATGCAAGGATGTAATGCTATGGCCTGACAACATAGGCCAGTGAGCAAGAATGTAAAGATGCAATGCTATGGCCTGACAACATAGGCCACGTATGAATGATGCATTCTACCTTGCGCTTGAAGGTTTTTTTGGCACTTGATGATTATTCTTTGGGAAAACTTGGGGAACCATATCTTGCCCCAGTTTAAAATATTCCTGACAATTGAGGAATGCCTTGATTTGAATGAAGTTTGGGCGCATATTTTGCCCCAGTTTGGAAGGTTTCAATGAGCTCAACTTGAATTTTTTGATTGAAGTTGGGGAATTAAGGATTGCCTCAACTTGGATTTTCTCGGGCAGATGTTTGCCCTAGTTTGAACTTGAATTTAAATCTTCCTTGGGCAAATGTTTGCCCCAGTTTGGACTTGACTGAGAATTTGAGGATAACCTCAAATTAAATTTTGTGGGCAAACGTTTGCCCCAGTTTGGACTTGACTGAGAATTTTGAGGATAACCTCAAATTAAATTTTGTTGGGCCAGCTTTTGCCCCAGTTTAAGCTTGATCCAATTTTAAGTTGTATTTTTGTGTGGGCAAGTATTTGCTCCAGTTTGAGTTGATTCAGAACTTGAGGATGACCTCAAATTGACACCCCTTTTTTGTGTGGGCAGGCGTTTGCCCTAGTTTGGAAGTCTTTTAATTATGATCGTTTCAGGCAATTTTACCTAGGTCTTAATTAATTTTTGGAAAATGAGTTATGAAATGCTTGAATGAAAAAGATGCTTATGCGCTGTTTGTGATGCTTGAATAGAAATGATGCAACACCTTTTTTATGCTTCAAATAATTACTGGATGAAATGGATGTTGTGAGATGAATGCAGGCCATGATGTGGCTCTTATTTTGATGCTTGAAATATTTTTTGATGAAACAAATGTCATGGGATGAATGCAAACCATGAAATAGTGTAAAACTTTTGTTACTCTTGATTTTTTATTTTTATGACACATCCTTTCTCGACAACCTTATAGCTGGTGTGACAGGAATCAAAAATCAAGACGAGTTAGATTGACTTAAGTCCGGTGTTTTAGTCAATCTCTTGGCTTCTTGATCAACTTTGGAACTTTCTTTTCCAAGATATTTGAGACCCAACAATGGTCAGCAGTATTGAATAAGACACACTCCTTCTTTGGTGACATCATGGCTGGTAGGAAGATGAATCTTTGGGAAACAATCATGTCATGTTGCAACGGTCGAGGATTCATCCGACTTGTCATAACTTTTCAAAATTAATCCTTTTTATTTTTACATTTTTCACATCTCCTTTGGCATGTGCGCTATTGAGGTGTGCGAAATGGTTTATGGATGGTTAATGAAAAAATATAGGGGAGGTTTGCAAAGGATGTTTGAGGTAGTGCACTTGAAAGGGAAGGATGAAAAAAAAGGTGTGGGTTCGATTGCCCAAATGGCACTTATTGATGAAGAATGCCAGTGCTGCTTTTCATAATCTTGATTGCCAAATTAGCCAAACTTGAGAAATGGAGAAATTTTGCCCCAGTTTTAAGAAGATATGAGGTGCAGAAGTGTCATGTTGTCTTGGAATTCCTGTATTGACCTTAATTTTTCCTGGATTATTCTTTTGAGTTTTTAACCCAGCAGGTCTTTTGTTTTGCCCTGACTTTTGCCTAGGCCGCCCTTACGGGTTTTCAACCTAGCGGGCTTTTGTTTGATTGCGCCCTAACTTTTGCCTAGGTCATCTTTACGGGTTTTCGACCTAGCGGGCCTTCTGCTTGATTGTGCCCTAATTTTGCCTAGGTCTTTTTTGATGGTTGACCTAGCGGGCCTTCTGCTTGATTGTGCCCTAACTTTTGCCTAGGTCTTTTTTGATGGTTGACCTAGCGGGCCTTCTGCTTGATTGCGCCCTAACTTTTGCCTAGGTCACCCTTTGAGGGTTTTCGACCTAGCGGGCCTCGTGCCCTAACTTTTGCCTAGGTCTCTTTTGAAGATTGTCGACCTAGCGGGCCTTCTGTTTGATCCTGATTTTTGCCTGAATTTCCTTTGGAACCCAGCAAGACCTTTTTTGTTGATTCATTATTTTGAATTTTAACCCTACTTTTGCCTGGATTCTTTTAGCTTTTAATCCAGCGGGTTTCTCTTCTTCTTGAATTTCATGTTTTGACCTTAATTTTGCCTGGATTATTATTTTGTACTTTAATCCAAGCAGTCCTCTTCTTTTCCTTGAATTTTGAATTTTGACATCGATCTTGCCAGGGTCATCTTGGTTTCTAATTCAGCGGATCCTTTCTTGCATCCCTAAATTTTGCCTGGATTTAAACTTGGTTCCAGCGGGATATTTTTACTTTGAATGGTGATGTAGAATCCCTGGTTGTTTATTCTGCTTCCTCATTGGGCTTTTTTCTTTGAGCTTGATTAATCCGACATTCAAGATTACTCATTACAGCACTGGCATCCTCACCAATTGGTATTTATTGTTTTGGTGTAGGGATAAGAAGTGGGTTGAAGAGATAAAAAGAATGGTACATTTTTAGAAATAAAGCTAAAATGTAAAGCACGTGCTTAAGTGATATGAAAAATGTAATTTGTATTTATTCATTGCTGTTTATTTACAAAAGATTAACTTTGAAAAGTATGACCATTTCTGGATGAATATCCTCAATTTGTACAAGGCCCGGTCGTCTTTGCTGTCTCTTTCAACTAGTTGACGGAGCTCTCGTGATTTGGCAACGGATTGTTTTCACGATTAGGAGAGCAAGCCTCCCAAAATCCAGCCATTTTGCATCAATCGTTAGGCTTTGTACCTTTCGCTTCAATGCTAGGCAATCCTCGTAGAATGACCAATAAATCCCGCATGGTAATCATATGGTGTTAGCGTCATACCATTTAGGATACGGTGGCTCTTGAGGTTTCGAGAGGATAAGGCGCAAACCAACGAGTTTTGGATCAGCCGAGGTAGAGTTCGCAGATAGGAGATTGGAATAGGGTCAAATTGGACAGGCTTCCTCTCCTTTTTCTGGCTTTGGTTGGTATTTTGGCTCATGGCTTGTGTTTGGGCCGTATACGGTGTTGGTGGTCGGATTTGTGTCGGATAGTTGTAAGTAGGAGAGTATGGTGTTTGGTAGGTGGTAGCGATGTAGGGATATGGTGTGTAAGGTGTGTATGGTGTATATGGTGGTGGTCGAAAGCCAATTGGACCATTAGGGTGCCATTTGAGGAATGTATTGGCCTTGATTAGAAGCCACATTACAGGTCTCTCCTGCATCTTTTTCTTCCTGCACCAATTGGAAGCATTGACGTCCCCGTGGTTTTTGTGCGATCTTTCCCGACGCATGCCACTTTCGATCCTTTCTCCAATGATGACGATCTCGGAGAAGCTGGAAGTTATACTGCCGACCATCTTGTCATAGAAAGGATCTTGGAGTGTGTCCATGAACATGTTGACCAGTTCCCTTTCGGATAAGGGAGGTTGTACTTGAGCGCCAACTCCCTCGCCAAATATTGGCATACTGCTTGAAGGACTCTTCTCCCTTCTTGGCCATATTCCGGAGCCGAGTCCGATCAGGGGCCATCTCCGTATTGTCGATATTGTTTCGTGAAAGCCTCAAAGAAGGTCCCTCCATGAACTGGGATGGTGTCCGTTCTAGCCGAGTGTCTAGGTTCAGCTGCCCCGTTAAGTCTGTCTTGAAAGAAATGGATGAGCAACTTCATCGTAAGTACATGCGAGACATCTTCCTACAGTACATAGTCAGATGTTTCTTTGGACAACTGGTTCCTTGGTATTTCTCGAATTCAGGAACCTTGAATTTGGGAGGGATGACCACGTCTGGGACCAAGCATAGATCAGCTGCCTCTTTGGCTTCACAAGCGTTTCCCTCAATTGCCCGGATCCTGTCCTCTAGACCCTTCCATTTTTCTGTATCCTCAGTTGAAGGATGGCTTGGGTATTCCTCAGGCACGTGGTGAGGATGAGAAGACGGTATGTATATAGGGCGAGGCCCTTGGGTGAACATAGGGTGCGTTCCCCCAACGGCTGCTTGGTAGGCTTGTGAAGTGGTGTTTGGAGGTAGGTTATGTGTTTGGGTTTGTGTTTGGGCTTGTGTTTGGTTGTATGTGGGTGCATGCCCATGAGGAAACCCATAATGAACTCCTTCGATTGGCGGAGGCATAGTTGATGGTGGAGTGAAACCAGGAGGATGTATTGAGTCAGTTGGTTCTTTTGGTAGAGATTCCCTTGCCTCCTTTTGTTTTGATGATTGGATGGCCTCCATCAACTTGGCCACTTGATCTTTTAGAGTTCTGACCTCATCTCTTAGCTCCTCATTTTGTCTCTCCAGCTCATCCATGATTCTTGATTGTGCTCGAGTTCTATAAGGATGTCGAGGAAGCTGTGTTTCTCCAATTTTCTGGTGAAGTTAAAAATTAATTTTTGTGAAATAATTTGAATGCAACAAAACGTGAATGATAGAGATGTTGATGCACAATGTGTGAATGTGTAGAATGATTTTTTGAAATCTATTTTTTTGATGATAAGTTTATGAATGGATGAATGCGTGCTATGCACATAATTTTATGATTTTTGAAGTTTGACTATTTGAAAATAAATCAGAGTTGCTTTATTTATTGATTTTTAACAAATTTGTTTTTAGGAGTTTTGTATTTTTTGGTATTTAGAAAATCCTTTGGTAGTGTTTGAAAAAAAATTTCCGAAAAGCATTCTTTAGGTTTTCGAAATTTTCCATTCTCTCCCTTTGAACTTTGATATTTTCAGTATTTTTAGAAATTATTTTCTAATTTTTCCTACGAATCTTCTTCTATTTTGGTTTTCTTGGTTTTCATCTTGATTTGATTTTAGTTTTTAATGTTTGTATCTCCCCAATTTTAGCTTTTGGCTTCCTTTTGCTGTTTTATATTGTTTGGTTCAAATAGGTGCATGTGAGCGGTGAACCTTGTATCTTGAAAAAGGTGTGTGTGCCCTCTTTGCTTCTTATGTGGGTTACCTGTCCTAAGGATCTAAGGCCTTTTATATGAACCTCTCAAAGGTGGTTTGTAATCCTGGGGTGTTGAGGTCACTAGAGCCAAGTTCCAGTCTGCAATGCTTGCCACAACAGCAGAAAAAGCTACCAGTTGTAGGGCATTACAAATAGGACGCACTCTAGCTGGGATTTTCGTGATAGTCAAACAGGACGTAAGCCCCAAAGTGACACCACTAGATCCCTCTAGTCCTAAGCTTCACTCAGACCCGGGTATAGGGCCCCACTCATGATTATGCATATGCAATGTGTATGAGGGCACACAAGTAATTGGGATATCTGCAATTGGGGAAATGTACAGATATATATTGCAATTTATTATTTGTCTATCCTAGGGTCGTACAAAGAATAGACAAACAAACAACAGATAAATAAACAAGTAAATGAATCGTGCAAATAAAAGGGAAAGGGATCAATATATGACACACTCAATCAAACAGGCTTGACTCTCTAAAATTCCCCAGTGGAGTCGCCATCTGTCGCAACCGTAATTCCGACGAGACGACGAACTCGCTAAAATTTTAAAATATGAATTGTTTTTTATGATGCGGAGTCGCCACCAAATTTTTATTTGAGGAAAAAGATTTGGAAAAACCCTAACTTGAAGATGAGATTCTAAGTTCGGGAGTCGGTTACGAGTGGGGAAGGTGTTAGGCACCCCACTCGCCCGTTCCGAAGAACGGTACCCTTAAACCGAGTGTGTGATTTCTGAAAATTGTTTGATCCCTTAGTTAACGTGAAAATAAATAGCTTGATGGAGGTTAGCCTGACAGGACTTGATCCTGCTCCTACGTATTCCCCGGTGCAATGGGAAACTCAAGGCTTACGTAGTTCTGGTTTGATTCAAAGGCTTGACCTTCGAAAATGTTTAAAGGAATGTTTGAAAAATGCTTGAAGGCTTGACCTTCGTATTTAAAAACGACTAGATTATTTTGAAAAGAGAAGGGCAATTTATTTTGTAAAAAAACAATATCCACATATTATAAAGTCCAAGGCAACCTAATCCACATATGCACTTGGACCAAGACAACGAATCTCTAAACAAACTTAACGAACGAGAAAAAAAGCTACCAGTTCGTGCTTAGAGCTCGTCGCGTGAGATTAAGAATCGCAAAACAAGATTTTTATTTTGAAAAACGATGGGTGATAATACAGGCAAGATTTTTAATTTGCAAATAGGAAGGGGTATCGGGTGCGCTTATCATTAATGTAAAATTATGGATTTAATTTGTAGCTAGAAGAACTTTGAGAAATTAAATTGCAATTAGTAGAATTTTAGAGGTTTGAATTTGTAAGAAAAAGAATTTGGTTTGGACTCGAAAAAATAAAGGAATTTTGTAGAAGGAATTTTGAATTTTTGGAGAATAAAGGGATTTAGAAGAAAAAGAAAAAGAATTTTAAGAATTTTGTAGAAAAAGAATTTTTGAATTTTGGAGAAAAAGATTTTTAAGAATTTTGTAAAAAAAGATTTTATTATTAATTTTGAAGAAAAAGAATTTTAAGAATTTTTGGTAGAAAAATAATTTATTATGAATTTTGTAGAAAAAGATTTTTAAGAATTTTTGTAGAGAAAGAATTGTAGTTATTTTGGAGAAAAAGAATGTTAAGATTTTGTAGAAAAATAATTGTAGTTATTTTGGAGAAAAATAATTTTATTATGAATTTTGTTGAAAAAGAATTGTAGTTGTTTTGGAGAAAAAGAATTTTAAGATTTTGTAGAAAAAGAATTTATTAGTGTGGGGGCAGTTTTGTAATTTATTGGAAATTAGGGGCAGATTTGTAAGTTTAGGAGTTGCAGGGGGCAATTTTGTAAAATTAAAAAAGGTAGGGGACTTTTGGGCTTGGTGAGTTAATTTCCCAGATTCAAAGTTGTTGCCGTAGTGGGACCACCCTCATTTTATCTTACACCAATTCATATTTATCAGTGGGCCCTACACTTGTGAGAATCTTGTTCCTGCATGTGCCCCTATTTCATGTTAGTCTCTACGTTCTGGGGGGAAATGGAAAACGACGCTCGCCTGGTACGCTCCAGACTGATCAACAACCTTCCTTGTGGACTTATGCTAAGCGTCCATATGCCATGCCCATGCGGCATCCTACTTCCTTAAGGCTGATGGATTGTATTGTATCAATAACATGCCTAAGAGAGTCATGCGTATTTTCTTCTCTGCCATTACCAAGCTGACTCCCTATATTCTCTAGATGAGAGAGTATGCCCATAAGAGATACTAAAGATTTTGTGTTCTTCGATTTCAACATTAGACTTTCAGATTCACAGGTGAAACACCATTTTTCACACGATTTAGAATGTAATCCTTGAAGTAACTAAGCGGTCAGAGGTGGTGTAAATGCTAAGTACTAAAGTACAGCATTGGCATAACAACTGTTTCCGCAATTTATAAGACCAAAAGGGCACAACTCCACTTTGTTCAAGTTATAAAGCTTGACAATCAATCCATATGGAAGAGACCCTTGTCATTATATCTTCTAGCAATATCGCTCCCGATGGCTAATGGAAAGTGCTTTGACAGGTTTGATCCTCTAAACTAATCGACAATCTTTTGAAACAGATGTTTTCAAGCCACCCTTAGAATCCACAGAACAGTTAGCAACCTGAGAGGAAGTAGCAGTTTGAGTGCCGGATTCAATGCCATTATTTCCAAGTTTTGTACTAGAATGTGAACGCTCTTCAGTTCCAGAGGTTAAATTAGAATCAGCACGTTCACGTGTAGTGCATCTCATTTCGGTAGACTTCAAGGTGTTGCGGCGATTGTGTACAACATGATTTGATACCAATAGAGCCAGTTGATTGCAAGTTATGGATGCTCACTGTATCAACACAATTTGAATCTTTGCTAACATTGGATGATTGATCGGAGAAAGAAGATAAAGGTGCCCCGGAGCCATCTTTAGATTCCAATTGAACAGATTCAGAACCTTTTGGAGTACCACCGATCACAACCTTCAGACCCACTTAGCTCTCTTTAGTTCTATCATTACTCCTCTGTTTTCTCGTTTCACAAGGTTTAAGTCCACTTAAATTCGAGTGCCATGTTAATCGTTTCTTTGAGGACAAGGCGAGCACAAGAGTTGGGGAAGAAATAGGTACCCCATGCAGATCACACAGCAATCGATCCAAGAAGAGAACATTCAACTTCATTGGGACCGTGTTTTATTATTCAAACCAGAAACAAGTGTTTACCAAATATCATTTATATCTACATGATAATTAATATCTATTTACAAGAAATAATGAGACATCAAGTTGCATCAATCTTTGCTAATCCAGATATATACCATGAACTAATTCATATCTTTTGGATGAATTAATCCAAAGCGTTTGATTCAAGAAAACATACTTGACTAACCTGTATGGAGCTACCACTACGCACTGCGAAAGTGCTCTAGATCCTCTGTTTGAATTAATGAAAACTTCTTGATCCTTTCCTGGACTCCATTTTTGATCCAAAGGGGATAAGGTTGCGATTAGGGGGAGCCAAGCATCGATGACAAGAACAGGTTTCACCCCTTGAAGATCACTCCGTGGAAAAGATCCAGAAACCTCCCCCGAAAACTGAAAAGGAAAAAAAGAAAACCCAAAACCAAAAAACTCCTCCTCTCTGTTTTCTGCCAACCACCTCAAGAAAAGCCCCCTTTCTCCTTTTATATCTTTTTTTGTTTTTATTTTATTCTTTTTCTTGGAATTATTTTTATTTTAGTAAAATTCTGTAAATGGGTTTTAAAAATTTTTTATTAAAATCTGTAATTGGTTTTAATTTTTTTTGTTTAATTTTTTATTATATTTTTTATTATATATTTTTTATTATATATATTTTTTATTATATATTTTTTATTATATTTCTTTTAATTCTAGATATATTATATATTTTTATACCTTTTATTTGGTTGTTAAAAACTAAATGCCTTTTGTCTGTTTTCTGTTTTCTGTTTTCTGTTCTCTGTAATCATGTTTTCTGTTGTAATTTGTATTTTGTTTTTCTTTCGTCTCCTTTTTTTTTATTAGTTAATTTTGATTTTTTTATATTTAGTTTCTTGATTAATTTTGATAATTGGGAGCCTCGGACATAAATGGGTGTTTACAGTGACAATTATCCATTATCTCCATAATATTAATTATTTACTAGGTTTTGTAGAAATATTAGAAATTATGGAGGGGTAAGAATCTAATTTTCATTTTTTTTATTATGAATTTTATGTTCAATTTGAAAAAAAAAATTTATTTTGATGAAGATTTCTAATATAAAACTATACATGTATATGACCTTCTTAATATGTGAAATTTTTTTGGAAGAAACTTAAACTCTTTTCCTTTATCTCAACTTTTTCTATTATATTATGCAAATTATGGTCTAAAATAATTCTATTTTAGTTTTAAGTCTAAATTTTAACTTTTATTTATTTGATTAGATAAAGTTTATTTATTCTTTTAGACTTTAAATAGTGTCACACCAATAATATTTTAAATTTTTATTTTCTATGATGTTGTGCCATGAATAGAATATCTAGTAAGAGGAGGTGATTGAAGGATATGTGTCTAAGGCAAATTAACTTATACTCTCTTTTATTATTTTATTTTATTTATTTAATTATATATAATTTTTATTTGATAAGTTTGATAATTTTAGTTTTAGTATTTTTTATCTAGTTTTATTTTGAGTGCAAGAAAAATTATTTGGTTCCTATTACATATATATAATATAAAAAATAATGAAAAATTAATTTTATAATATAACATATCAAAAATATCTAAAAATGTATGTTTGATTTTCATCTTCTTACATTAGAAATTATGCTTCTTTTATGTAAATCATTTCCCTACTGAACCAAGGTCAGAAGAAGCTTTCTAGTAATAACTAGTGCAATAATTATTATTTGCATGGATGGAAATGTTTTCCTTCTTTAGAACGGCGTCATTTGCAACGATAATTGCTTGCTTTGTGAATTGTTGGACTCAAATCCTTCTCATTGCATCCATAGAACAAAATGTACCTTTTCTCTTTGATCTATATCACATAGATAGATTCGGTGATATCAAAGTATGATAATTAAGTTATGCTAATGCTAACTTAAATAATACTAATGCTAGAGGTAACATTTACAGGAAAAGATTTCAAAATTTGAGTATCTTATCTATATTATCTGAATTAATTTGTTAAACTTACTTACCGGGATGCTTATGTTAGGATGCATATCCCTTACCACTAAACCAACCTAGTAAATTTTCCTGTAAATTCTCTCTTGATTTGAAAAAAAAAATTAAAGGGAAAGATCTTCATTCCATAAACATGAATCAAGAGGAATGCATTTGTATATTACACTTTTTCTTGAGGATTCAATACCACAATCAAAGGCTTCTTTTTAAAGTATCATTCTTCATCGATGTACTTGTACCCCGTTATATGATTTTAAGGCGTTGCACTATATACCAAGATATCTTGTACAAGAAACAAATGAACAAAAACCAATAAAATGGCTACACATGAATCAAGAAAATTTGACACCGTATAAAATTTTAAAATTTACAATCATTTTTTTTTATAGTATTGGCCTTCTACATTAATCATCATTTTTCAATGTTTTAATGATTTCTATATATTTCTATAGGATTAGATATACTTTTAGATTTATATGGTATTACATGAAAGGATTTATACATAAATTAAGATAAAAAAACTTAGTAATTATATATATTTATATATATTATATTTTAAATGTTAATTTCATAATAAATCAAAAGTGTTGAAACAAAAATTGGTGGAATTCTATACATTGTTTCTAGGTATATATGTAGAATTAGATTATGTCTAAAATTTATGCATACAATTCCTTAATCATAGATTAAATGTTTTGTCTAGCTTTATGATTTGATCCCACATTTATTATTGCTATACATACCACCATGAAATGATGCTATATAGGAAATATTCTCCACTTTACATCACGAAATGCATAGGATCGCAACTAGGACTAGGTGTAAGATGAAATCATAACTTAAGGTGACATTCAATTATCTAAAAGTCCATTGTATTTATTACCTTCTATTTTTAGTATTTTTCAAATTAAAGGCTACAAGATGAATTTCTAGAATTTATTCATCGAAAATAAATTTTTAGGTTTTATGACTGTAATTGTAGTTTTAGTGATATGTTGTAATTCATTAGTACTCTCTGATGTTATGTCTAATTTTTAAAAGTATCAAAATTAGTGACGTTATGTATTGAAATTCTTTGTTGGAAAAATATGAGCTTTGGCCAATATATCCTTGATACACTTTGCTTGAGAAATATGAAGACTATCGTCTTTAACTTCTTGAACCTAGGTTTCCAAAAAGTGATTTAGTTTTCTAAGACCTCTTTGAGAGAAAATTCTTAATTCTTGTCAAAATTCAAGCTTTGAATGATGTAGAGGCTATCCATGGTTGGTTTCCATTCACATAAACTACAACATAATTGGAACCTATTGTGAATAATTCAAACACAATGCAAAAGAAAACTTAATGGAGAAAGAAGCAACTTTTCACTCACTCATCATAAGGCACATGACCTATACTTATATTACTGTCCTACCCTACATCAAATTACAATAAGGATGTGTGTACATGATTTCCATTGATAACAAATTCATGTGACATTACCCAACACCTTTTTAATTTTGTTATATGAAAAGCATGTGTGTCGTTAGGTAAAATACATCTGCATATCCTTTCCACCTTTCCATTTTGTTGAGGAGTATCCACGTAACTTAGTTGATGGTGAATCCCTTTAAATGCATAGAATTGAGGCATTATGAATTCAACTCCATTGTCTAATCTTAACAATTGAATTTTCTTATTATACTGCACTTCCACAATTTCAATGAATTGTATAATAGGATTTTTGGTCTTTGATTTGTATTTCATCAATACAATCCACACAGATCAGTTGTGATCATCCAATATAGTCAAGAAAAAATGATGCCCGTGAACATAATTAACGTGAAACGGTCTCCAAATATCGACACGTATTAACTGAAAAGAATTTGTGGCTTGGACATTGCTAATACGAAATGAGAGACGTTTAGAATAATGACAAACATGGCATGATTTACACTCATCTCCCTTTACATATGAGTATTTTTTTTCATAATTGAAAAACAAGCATTTGATATATGTCCAAGACGAAAATGCTAAATTTCCAATTTTTGGAATATGTCTCCAGTTACAACTACATGTACCAAAGTTGTCTCTCGTGCTTTCAAATAGTAGAGACCATGACGGAGCTCACCAGAATCAATCCTCTTCTTGCTCTTCCCATCCTGAACGTAACAATCATGCTCATTTTTGGCATAGTTTGGATCTAGCTATCAAGTTAAAATGAAATTCTAGTATATATAAAACATGACCAATTAGAAGTTCAAGAGAAAGTTGGACTGTCCATGCATAGTTGGCTACCACACTAGCTCTATTAGGGAGTTTCACATGCAATGGTTTTATCTTGTGGCATGATGAGAACCATTGTTTGTGTGAGCATATGTGGTCAGTTGCTCTGAAATCAAAAATCCAATCACTTATGTCAAAGTTATTTACATAACATAGGATGGTGGTTTTACCTCTCTCGGGTGTTTTTGAGGATCTAGAAATTACATGATTAGTGTTGTGGTTGGTACCACCATCTGACTACTTAATCAGTGCCAATAGTGCCCGACATTACTCTAGTGTGAAGGGAAATTGAGTTTCTTTTGATTCATCCTCTTTATCGTATATAAAATCCTCCTCCTTATTGTCCTCGACATTTGAGGTGGTGTTTATGGATGTACTTCCCTTGAACTTTCCATAACCTGGAAGGAATCCATTCTTCCTATAACATACTTCAATGGTATGACCAACTCTCCCATAATAAGCATACCTTCCTCTGATTCTTGTTAGTAAGGTTGTATCATCTCCCTTGTGCACACATATGACCATCAATCATGTTAATGGATATTTTTTATTCTTAAATTATACCATTTTGTCTTTCATGTTGGAGAACCATGGGAAATACCATGTTGAGAGATGGAAGAGGATCCAAGAGAAGAATTTATAATCGAACTGCTGTGAAATTATCATTCAACCCAGTGAGAAAGAAAATTACATGATCCTAATGTCAATATTCCTGTGCACTTCACATGGCCACACACATACAAGGGTGAGGACATGAACATTGGGGCATCGGTCTGTAATTCTTGAATTCTTCCCAAAGTGTTTTTAATTCTATAAAGAAGCTGGTCACAGATAATCCTTCCTATTTCAAGTTATGAATCTCTTATTGGAGCTTAGAAACATGAACGTTGGGGCATCGGTCTGTAATTCTTGAATTCTTCCCAAAGTGTTTTTAATTCTATAAAGAAGCTGGTCACAGATAATCCTTCCTATTTCAAGTTATGAATCTCTTATTGGAGCTTAGAAACACAAATTAGATCGCCTTGAGCAAAACATTCTCTCAAACCATTCCAAACATCAAACATGATATCCTTATACACAATTCTTTGGAAAATTGTATTAGAAACTAAATTGAGTATCCATGAGTGTACTAAATTATTACACCTTTCCCATTGTTCATAAGTTGGATCAAACTAAGTTGATGTGGGTATAGTACCATCAATAAAATTGAACTTATTTTCATAAACAAGTGTTCTTTTCATTCCCCAGGCCCAAATGTGGTAGTTATTACCTATTAAAGGCATGGTTATCATTGTTGTAGATTGATTTTTATTTGGGCAAATGAAATATAGGCTAACTTAATTTTGAGAAGGATCCATGGTTTGAGCGTGTCCGGGTTGATGAACATTACTATGAGATGATATTGAGTTTCTGGACATGGCTTGAGCGCAACAGAGCTCTAAAGTTTAGAGCACTAATGCCATATTGTGAATAATTCAAACACAAGGGAAAAGAAAACTTAATAAAGGAAAAAACAACTTTTCACTCCCTCATCATAAGACACATGGCCTACATTTATACTACTATCCTACCCTACATCAAAATACAATAAGGATGCATGTACATGATACCTATTCATAACAAATTCACGAGACATTATCCAATACCTTTTTAATTCTGTTATATAAAAAGCATGTGCGTTGTTAGACAAAATGCATTCGCGTATCTGTTAGCTCATTTCCATTTCTGTGAGAGAACCCATAAAATTTGCTTTGATGAAAAGCCAAAAATCACTCTTATTAATGACAAATCATAACTTACATAGCATGAGAATAAATGATAACTTTTGTAATTTGAGTTATTTGAGAATTATTTTATAATTTTAATTTTATTATTACTTTATTTCTTTACTAAAATATTTATGCTTTAATCTTATGCATTTTGTGATTAAAGTGAGGAAATTTTTTTTCCTATCACAACTATTTTAATTGAGTCTCCAACCTTCAAGTTTTAAATTATATTATTGTAGTATAGAAATGTCATGAATCTTTTAATTTTTTTCTTTTATATATATTAACTATTTCATTTTATAGTAGGTCTCTGGAAATTTTTTTTATTATTATTAATTTTTTAACATTTTTGATGATTTTGTCCCTTAACTTCATAACATACAATTATTGCAATTGATTAAAATTTTGACATAATATTTCTTTCTTATGTCTATCGAAATATGGTTATTGATCCATAAAAGTAAAAATACACAAATTGTAACATACAAATTGTTTATTTTATTAATAATATATTTTACTCTATTTTTAAAATATAATTTTTTTCTTTTAATTTATCTCTTTTTTCATGCACTTATCTCTTTTTTCATGCACTTGCACATAGTATGATCATCTTTTGAAGTGTAATATATATTTCTTTACTGTCTATACTTACACGTTTATCTCTATTATTATTTCTTCTCTTCATATAAACTCTACTATTATTATTAAAAATAAAAACAATAGAAAGGAATTAAGTTCTAATTTGTAGGTAATATGAATTATCTTTTACCTTATTTATATTAAAATTTTATATTCTCTATTATCATTTTTATAATATACTATCTCAGTAAAAAAATTTAAATGATCAAACATTTTTTTATTTTTTTATTTAAATAATTTAATTTTCTTCAATAAAAACTAGGCACAAGATTTAAATTATAGTTTAAGTAATATAATTTTTAAAAAAATTATCCTTATAATTATAAAAAAAAACTTGTTAATCTCTTAATTTTTTATAGTCTTTTTCAATTTACACTTTAAATATTTATTATTCATCAAAATGATATAAATAGAGAGAATATACAAAACAATGTAAGCATTTATTTTAAATTAAAAAGAATACAAGTCCCTACGAGAATGAAAAAATTAATGTTCAGAATTAGAAAAATGTAACATTTATGAAATATTTATTATTATTATTATTATTATTATTATTATTATTATTATTATTATTATTATTATTTTAGAATATTGAAATTGTTAAAAATTTAACATTAATAAAAAATAAATGTTGATAATAAGATTAAAGTTAATATCAATGAGAATAAAATACACCGATTATAATATGTTTAAAATAATAGATTAATTAAATTTATTTATTTATTATTAATATTTATAATTTAATTAAAAATAATTTATGAAAAGAATAATTTCCAAAGTTATTGCTATCACACACATATGACCTGAAGTTTACAAATAAATTAGAATCACAAGTTTAAGTTTAGTTTTTCGGTCGAAAATAAAGTTCCATCTTATTATTAGATATGGATTTTAACTTCTTGAAGTTGAAATGAATTAAAGTATGATTGGTGAACTATCATTCAATTTTTTTTATTGTATTAAATTAATAATTTCGTTTTAAACATAGGTAATTTGATGTTCAATTTTTTCTATTTTTCTAATTTAATTTGTTGTAACTAAGATATGATGAATCATCAATAAATCAATAAAAACAAATATTTATAGTTTATTAATTTAATCATTAATAATATTAAATTATGTTTTAATATTGTATAATATATTAAATTATAATACATTAATAAAATATCAGATTTTAGTTAATTTTTTATTAATTTTAAATTATTTAGATCCCTAATCTAACTAGTAAGTAATTTTTAATTTAATTAATTCAATAGGATGATCCAATCCTATTTAAATAATTATGAATAAAATTATCAACATATCTATATTTTTTTCTTAGCTTTCACGGTATATTTTTAAAGTAATTTTCTTTTTTTTTTACATAATATTTTGAATAGAAAGGTTTTACGGATAAAAAAATTCTATTTATCATGTCAATTTTTTAATTCAATTGTAATATCTGTAGAGATTAAAAAATTCACATTCTTTCTTTAAAGAAAAAATGAATAAAATAAAAAATATTGAATAAAATACTTATTAAAAATAATCAATTTATAATTTTATCATCACTAAATGTAATTTTAGACTATATATTTTGTTGATAATTAAATATTTATTATGTTTATCTTTATAATTTTGAATAATTTGTTTAAATTTATAATATGTAATTGTGGTTAATTATTATATATTTATTGTGCATACTGTATCTATTCTAAAATTTTGGTACTTTTGTTTATTTTATTTTTTATGATGTAAAAAAAAAGTTTTTAGATTAAAATAAGTTATTTTTTCCAATAATTGTAATAGTATTTCTTTTTTACAATAAATTAACTTAGAATTGATATTAAAAAAATAATTTTTTATTGTAATTATTAAAAAATTAATTTTTTATCGCAGTTGAACAATCAATATAAAAAGTTACAACTTTTTATATAACTGTTTTTATATCAATAATAAAATTAATATAAAAAATTTAAAGTAATTGATTAAAATATTTTTTCTATTATTTTTTTACTTCAAATCTAAAATATAATTATAAAATCATTATTTAATTTTCACTAATATTGAAAGAGATATCCTAATAATTAAGTTAGGTTGGTATAAAGTAAAAACATGTTATTGGGATAAATGAAAACTTATCATAATAATTTAAATAAAAAATAACTTATATATATATATATATATATATATATATATATATATATTTCATTTCTTTTGTATTGATTCCAAATTCAGTTTACATGAATATTGATATTTTAATAAACTTATATTGTTTTTATTGGAGAAAGTTTTAAATGAATTTGTGTATTTATATTGGATATTTTATGTTAATTTTTACTTATTTTTTATTTTATTACAAAAATAAAGAAATTGAACAAATCAAGGAAGACATAAAATAAAGTACACTTCTAAGTGTATTTAGACCTTTTAAACTTGATTTAAACCGGTAGACGCCTATCACAAATATGCTAAGTCATCATCAACTATGAAATTAAAGGGTCCCATGTTCACCAAAAAAAATTCTCCTTTCTAAATATAAAGTGGTAAGAAAAGGTTTAAAATATATATTAAAAAATCAATACTTTATAATGGTTCCTCGTGGTAACCGCTAAAGAAGGGTACAAGCATTTTCAGTGGTTCCAGAAAGTATCCACTGAGAAAGATACTTTTTTCAGTGGTTTTTGTTAATTAATCTAAAGAATTTTAAAACCTTGGTCTAGTTTGGCGTGCTCACATTTCGTTTTGTTCCCTCATTATTCTTTGATGTCCTCTGAAGATTATCAGAAATAGTGAATGTAATGTAGGATCCACATACGATATGTAATTTGATTCATTCTTATTATAATCAACTTTATTTTATCATTCAATATATATTACACTTCAGATTAGTTAATTAAATGAAGTTAAGGAAAAATGAATGCTATGTATTGAAGAGTACTTGTCTTCAATAGATTTTATATTTATTTGTATGTTCAGTTTAGACATTTGAATTAGACACTGTGCTCAGTTTGGATATTTATGATACTGAATTATTCATTTGAAGTTATTTGATGAATTTTAAATTTTTCTTTTTTGAAAAAAAAAAGTGATTTCAAGTTGTTGTAGTATTTGGAATCATACCAACATTATTTTGGGAAGAATTAAAAAATAAGAAAAGTATTTAAATGAGTGTTTGACTAACATGAAGAGTAAAAAAGTTATTTATATTTAGATTAATACATCTTTACTTATTATAACAACTTTTTTAATTAAAAAATGGTCTAAATTTTAAAAAAATAAAATAATTTTGTTACAATCTTATTAAACGATTAACATCGTAATTTGGTAATAATAAGTTACAAATATCACATATTAAATAGAAAGTTTTATTTGTCAAGTTACATATAGGTTTCTATTTTTAGTAAATTTATAATATAATAAATAATAAAATTTAACCAACTTCTCTTTAACATATAAAAGTAATGTTTCCTTAGTGAAAAATTATCCATATAAGTAATTAATTTCTAATAAACAAATTTAATAAATCCAATATTAAATATATAAAAATAATTTAAATTAATTATAAATATTTAAAATATTTTAGTATAACATATCATTATTACTTATTTTAATAATTTGAATTTGAATTTAAATTTTAATTAATAAAAAAAAATAATTTAGAATTTTAAATAGCATTTTATTGAAATTTAAACATAATAATTTTTATTATAATATTAAAAAATTTTATTTAATATCAATTTAAATTTATGAATATTTTTATACAAATTTAATAAATCAATATTTAAGATATGAATTAATATAAATTATCATATTTTTAAATTAAAATTTCGATTTGAACATTATAAAATAAGTAATTAATTAGTAGTTTGTGCAGTACACAAATTTTCTTTTTAAGTTTAATATTTATTTATTATTGAGATATCATATCTATATAACAATTACTTAATTTGACACATAATCTTAGTTATTTTGACAGTTTAAATTTAAGATTTAACATTAAATTTTTCTGTAAATAATTATCAGAAATTATAATATTAATTATTTTATATATATGATTTACATATTTATTCTTTACATCATAAGAATGTTCATGATATTGGAATATACAGCTTACTTACTTTAAATAGAGGATTACAAGTCAAGATTCAGTATTCAAATGTGAGATTTAGTATTGAAACATGTTTTATACGTAGAGTTACAATTAGAGGTTCAAGGTATTCAAAATGTAAGATTTAAGATTGGAGTCTATCCTATTTGGTGAGTCACGAAAAGAGATTTATGTTGTTCAAATTAATGCTAATAGTACATAAGGCAGGATCCATAATATTTACCTGTAAGGTTCAAATTTGAAAAATGTCTTAACCTAAGTTATGAGTCAAGATCTAAGATTACAACTTAGAAATATAAGCTCAATTCACTTCCATTTCTCATTTTGTTAGGGTAGGTTATCGGTTTAGAATTCACTAACTTGTATTTTAAAATAAATTAAGTGAGACATATTGGATTAATTTTTAAAATATAATAAAAAATACAAATTTTATTTATATATCTCTTTATTTCTATGCACATAAATTTAATAAATAACAAAACTTAAACTTTAATATCAATTAAAATAGTGATTTTTATTTTAGGATTTAGATATAAAATTTAGTTTGATAGATATTTTCATTTTTGTATTTGATTTTTTATATTTATTTATTTATTCATTTTACACCATTTTTTATTTTTTTAATTCCCAAATAGGTCAACATATCGACTCATTATATATTTTTCATGATTTAAATATTTATTAAATAATATAATCTATTAAGAATATATTTAATAAATAAGATAGAATAAAAAAAATATAATATGAGAAGTGAATAAGAATAAGGATAAGATTAATTCTTATCATATCTTACATTTAATAATATCAGAATAATAAAATAAATGTTGTTATGTTATTTATTAATATTTTATACTAAAAAATAATAATAGGATGAATAAGAAATATATAAAAATATGTAAAATTTTAAAAAAAATATTTAAACAAAATTAATGAGAAAAATCAATATATTGTATTGTATGATATTATCAAGTTATAAAAGTTATGAAATTTTGAATTATATTTTATAAAACTAGTAAATATTGTTATTAAAATATTTAACAAATATTAATTAAGTCTATGTAAATTAATATTATAAAATACTAAAGATAATTCTCTTATAAAATAACCTTATTGTATAGATTATAAAATATTACATGGTGATTATCCTTCTCACGTTATATATCAGGTGAATGTACCAAACATTATACAAGCAAAGTAGAACTTATAAAGATAATTTCTAACTATAAAATTAAAAGTAATTCTTAATATACCAAAAACATATAACAGATAAAACGTAGTTATCCAAATTTAAATTATTAAATTGGTCTGTATTAAAAAAAATAAGTAATATAAATTATTTGAAGATAATATTTTTTACACTGTTCATTAAAATTTTAACAATATAAATAATTTTAAATTTTATAAATTTAATTAATTTTATTTATTTTTTCACATTAGTCCAGCCTTTTAAAAAAAATAAAAAACTTAATTGTTTAGTATTAAATAATAATAAAATAATTTTTAATATAATAAAACTGTATATGCTTTATATTGAACTTATCTAATTTTATATGTTAACTTTTTAATTTTAAAATTTATTTAAAAATAAAATTTTAATTTAAGTGAAAAGGTTGGCCCGTGATCTAATTTATTTATTCCTATCCTTATAATCTAATCTTTTATTTTATAATTTATTTAAAAATAAATTTTTTTAAATATTATCTTATATAACTTTAAATTTAATAAAATAGTATAAATTATTCTATTTAAAAATAAAATTTTTTATTTTTTATTTTATAATTTATTTAGAAGTAAAAATTTTTAAATCAAAACTCATTAAACTTCGAAATAAAAAGTGAATTAGGTGAAGATAACCTAGAGGGTATATAATATATTTTTTATAAAAAAATCTTCATTTTTTTATTTTTTTAAGTTTTTTTAATATTAATTTTTTATCCTGTGTTCTTTCTATCTCAAAAATATTTTTCTTATAAGTTTATTTTTATAAAATTTCTCTATGAATTCTTTCTCTTTCTCTAAAATATGTTTTTTTTAAGTTTTTTCTTTGTATAAATTTTTTATCCTTTTTATATTTTTTCTCTTTAAATTATTCCTCTTTAATTTCTTTTTCTATTAATTTCTTTTTTTCTATTTTTATTTTTTAAATTAAATTCCTAAATATTTTAATTTTTCTCTAAGATTTTCTCTCAAATTATTTTTTTTCCAATCTATTTGTTTATCTATCACTTTAAATTTTATCTCCAAATTTTTAATCTCTCTAAATATTATTAAATTTATTCATTTTTATCTTTAAAATTTTATCTTTTTATAAATATTTTGTTTATCTATATCTAATTTTTTTCTATTTCTTTCTAATTTCCCTTCCTCTATTAGATTTTTTTTGAAAATTTTCTTATTTTAAATTCTTTCTCTATAATTTATTTCTATTTATTAAATTATTTGTTATCCCTTCTTTCTTTTTTCTTTAATTTTTTATTTTCTTATAAAATAACTCTATTAAATATGTTTATCCTTTTTTATATTGTTTATCTTCCTCAAAATATAATTATCTCTGCTTCTAAAATTATTTTTTTTCTCAATTTTTTTCTCATTCTCCTTTTAAATTTTATTTTCTATATTTTAGGATTTATTTAAAGAGATAAAAGAAAATATAGAGGAAAATAATTTTTATAGAAATGGATAAAACGAAACTTATAGATAGAAGATTTAGAGAAAGAGATTGATAGATAAATAAAATTAAGAAGATGAGTTTAAAGAGAAATAAAACATTTTATAGAAAAAGTTAGAGTTTATAAATGTTTGATCATGTTGTTTTGTAGAGGAAGAAATCCTTGATTTTGTTCTTACTTAAGTTTATGAAAGAAAATCTAGAAAGATACGGAGAATGTAAAATTTTGATATTTGATATAAAAATTTAAACTTGTTTGTTTTTCTCTTATATTCTTCTTTTATCCAAAAATGTTAATTGTGAATTAAATTAAATTTAATAAAAAAAATTATTTGGCATACATGGATTCGGTCAATTAGTCCATGCAGTAACCTGATTTAAAAAAATAGTCCATGCAGTAACATAAAAATTTTGTTTGACTTGTGTAAAATTTCAAAGCTTTGAAAAGAATATCCTAACGAGTATGGTTGTTTAACATATTATTTTCCAATTTTGAAAGAATAAAATGATGAATTGTAACTTGTTTCATGATTTTATAATAGGATTCTAATTAGTATGTTTAGACAATTTTTGATACGTATGAACATTTTGTGAATGAAATATAGAGAGTGGGTTAACCATATGGATTATATCTTGAAATACCTTTATTTGGCTGTAAGATTTTATTTAGCTTCGAAAGCCCTCATGTTTGATAAAGAACAATCAAAAAGGCAAGTTGAAGGTTAAGTATTCAACGCTAAAAAATGGTAAATAAATATATTATTTTATTTGTTTAAATTTGTTCAATAATTATGTTCTACCTGGCATGTCTAATGTTAATTATAAATTATAGCAAAAACTGTATGTTGAAGAGTTGGAGAAGTTTGGCAACAATCAACAAAAGTCATGGTTAAAGAGGAACATTACTAAACTTGTCAATGGGAATAATGAATTAAAACATTTGAGACGTTTCAAAGTGGTGGATACATTGTGTGTTGGATGTAAATAATATTTAATTGTGTCATTTTTTAAATTGGTCCTGATATTTTTCTTGTTTTTGTATATATTTGCTCATATATTGCATGAGAATCATTAGTTTTATTATTTGGAGAATCATGATGAAAAGAAACTATATGTATTAGATTTAATAAGGATTAATTCCAATAAGGATAGAAGTTTGATTCATCATTTAATGGTAAAACTTTTTTTTAATATATGTCATTATTTTATATGTGCAAGTTCTTGTCTTATTTATTGGTTTTTTGATGTATTGGTTTAACCTATTTTCATAAATCAATAAAAGGGTTTAATAGAGAATATGTTGTATATTTTGAACCCAATTATGGAAAGAAAACTTTTGTACCTAGGGAAATGGTGCGTGTTTATTTTTCAAAAAAAATAACATGTTTGAAATCGATGACCTATGCATTCAGCACTTTGTAAATTTTATTAACCTAAATCTTGATTTACTTAACCTCCCAAATGTTATATTAGGTGGCGATTGATGGTATGCTCCTTCTGGTGTTTCACTAGTTTGGATTCTAGCATTGAATATTAGATCTTGTGAGAACAATAGTCTTCAATGTGACCATTAGGAGTAGGAGCATAAACAGGTTGAATCATAGATTGATGACAAATGTTCACCGTTTTTAAAGGCTCACTCATTAGGTTCAAATCTTTAGGAATGAATATGAATCTTTATGGATGATGATGAGAGTCGTTGCAGTGCCAAGATCTTAAGCCAAAATGGTAGAGAAGTATTTGTAATAAAATTTCAAGACTTAAATTAATAGGTATTCCAACAAATTAATAGAATAAAAATAAAAACTTAGCTGAATAATGTGTAAAGATCCTATATATAAGGCTTGGATGGGGAGAGTTTCCATTTAAGTAAGGATTGCCCCCATATGATAGGTTAAACATGATAATGGATTCCTAGATACGAAATATATTGAGTTAGTAACATGAATGACATGATTAGAAGGAAACGATCTCCTATATAAATGTGTATGAAATATGATTTTATGATTGCAGATATTATTTGGACCTTAACAAATAAATATTCTAATGACTTAATTTATTCTTATGGTTTATCCCTAAAATCTTTGATACTATCCCTAACATCAATGATATAACAAGTTAAAATACATTAAATATAAATTAGGACATATTAAATCTTGGGGGGGAAATACTAGATGTGATTCTTATAGTTCTTTAAAAATAAAAATACATTACTTGTCAAGTTTAATTTTTATGCATTAGTGCTATAGTTTTTACATTATTAATAATTAAAAATTATTGTGAAATATAATTTTTGAAATGATTATAAAAATTTATTTCTAATTATATGATAATCACTGATTAAATGATTATATAAAAAAATTTACAATAACAATTTATTTAAACACTTAAAAAAATTAACAGATATTTAAACACTTTGAATTAGCATCATTCAGAGTATCATTAACTTGCATTTGCATATGCGATTGTTCTAGTGCAACTTGAGTTGTGACCTTTGCTAAAGCTTGTTGGTGTGACATCCCCAACGGGCCCTATACATATATTGAAATAAGATGTAATAAGAACTTCATACTTGTGCTAATCCACTGTCTTCAAGATAAAAAATCATCAGATTGTATAAAAAATGCTTTCATATCATGCATGATCCTGCACATCTATCCTTTTATAGCTCTATAAAGGACAAAACTTAGATGATATATCATAGATATTTTTAGTTTCGTTCTCCAATTAAAATTGAAGTTTCATTTCAGTATCTAATGTAATATAGATTAACATTAAAAGTCAGCATTGATTATCAAGATAAAATTTCAAGTTGAATAAAAAAATAGCACCAAAATCACCTGTGATATTTTGCCTAAATTTTATCCTTCTGTAAAAAACTCAATCATCAATTTCTGATATTGTACATACTTTTATCAGTTTCACTATTTGAACACCTAAAATTTTACCTCTCACTTACTTTTATCTTTTTCATATACAAGCATCTAAAAATATACTCCAAACTCAAAGGAGACAATGTCCCATTTTGTTAACAAAGCATTTTTTCATACTTTATAACTTCATGTACAAAGGTTTTGCAATACAACCTATTTTACCTATGAAAAATTAAATAAAAAATTTGGTAAGGGAGAAGACAGATCCGAAAATGAAATAACATAAAATTTAGACCTTTTTCTATAATATATTTTCCTTATAAAAAAAATCAATTAATATGTTTTTAATGATATACAAAAATATCACTATATTTTTATCACATTACCTATTTTTAACTATTTGCCAAATCCAAGCATCTTGTTTTCCCTTTGTTTTTTATTTGCACAAAATTATTTTTCTAGGGAGAATTAAGGTAATGCAACCAAAAATCCATTTACTGCAATTTGCGTGTTAAATTTTGAAATATTTATTGGTCTTTATAGTTTTCACTCATTTTTGAATTTTGCTTCCTATAATTTCTTTTCTTCGTTATATGTCCGTATAGTTTCATACATTAAGGTTTTGGTCCATGAGTTTCATAAGTTAAACTTAGGGACCAAATCTTCATGAAAAATAAAGGCCATTTGGTCTTGGTTTATAGAAATTATAGAAACTAAATATAATAATTAAAAATATAAGGACTGATACTCAATGAGAAGGATAAAAATTCTGATAAAAAAAATAAGTACTAAAACTTAAAAATATATATAGAGAGAGAGGCCAAAATCCAAATTAATGAAAACTACATAAAAACTAAAACTTACTTTAAATTATTTTAAAAATATTTGTCTCATAACAGTAACAAAGACTAGCTAAATTGCTTTTTATTCAAACTCAAAATAACATATTGATTGTATGAAGAACATATCAAATGAGGCAGAGATCAACCAATTCTTGATTGCAATTACCACAATAAATGTTAGTCTAATTAACAACAAAGTATAAACACGCAATATCCACAAACCCCTCAACTCACCAAGCTGCAATCCCCCATCCCCAACAACAAACTAATCAAAATCCCTCCTTGAAAACCAATGAAAAATCAAAATTTGACAACCCCAAATAAAGCACAAACTTCAACAATTTACCATTACTTCCGGTTAAAAAAGAACGAATAGCAAATTGAATTACACAAAACGCAGTTACATTTCACCAAATACAGGTTCTAGTTCCCAAAAGTGATGGAGTGTTGGATTATTTTAGATTTGAGTAAAATTGATTTTAAAAAATTAATTTTAACTGTTGAATACGATTAAAATATGTATCCAAATTAATTTCTAATTACAGATTTTACATTAAAATGTATGTTATGTGACGTGTAAAATTTAGTATACTTGTAAACCAAACGAAGCAGCGATTGAAGTTTAAGTCAACTATAATTAAGGAGTGCTTCATATGAAGAGCTTTAATTCTGAAAGGAATTTTACCTAATTACTATCTTTGTAAATAGTTATTTTAGTCTTTAACCTTTACAACAATTTTAAATACTTAAAAAAAAAACCTTACTCACATCTTTTAACTATAAAAAAGTTGATCATGTTAATTAAGTTTTTTACATCTGTATAACGTGATGCTAAATATTTTAAATTTTGATAATTATATCATTCAAATTTTTATTAAAATATTTTTAAAGAATAATTTTTTATAAATATAATTTAATAAAAATGTGTTGAAAGTTGAAATTATTATTATTATTTTTTTAAATCTTTATCAAAATATAATTTTTTAAGTGAAATTAAGTTATAATTTATGTATCATAAGCTTTACCTCAATATAAAATTGATCTTGCGATGTATGGAAAGAAAAGAAAATGTCATCAATTGTTTATCAAATAATCCAAATAAGAGGTAAGGTTCTTGTTAGGTAAAGATGCGCTTAAGGAATTAAACAGTTTAAATTATATAGGCAATTTTACATAAGTATTAAAATAAAAATTTCTAATATTATAATCATTACGAAAAATATCAAAATATTTTATTTTATTAGGTACGATCATTATTATTGTCGTAAATTCATTTATCATCAAATATTTTATTAAATATTATTATTATTATTATTATTAAAAGAAAATAACATTACGTAACCCCTGTAAAGATATATAAATATATCAAAACAATAAAGCTCATTGATATTAGAATAAATTATACTATTATATTTTTAAAAGTTTAATAAAATTTTATATGATATTTATTTTGTTTAACCTTAAATAAATTTACTTTAATTTATATAACAATATAATATCAAATATCCATTGTGATAATACAAACTTCACTTAATTTTTTACACAATTACATTAATTCAGGAAAGTTAAAATAATGTTTTAAAAAATATCATATGTAAATTATACTTTGTCCAAAATATTATAAAAGTATAAAGAATGATAAATTCTTGAACATGAATCTTCATTTTTCTTTAGGTTAAAAAAATCTTCAATTTATTACAACATAACAAATTCTATCATTATAAAATTACAGGGGAAAAAACAATGGTAGTTTACAATAAAAATTAGTGACTGATATTTATAAATTTAATTGATCATTAATTTGTTTGCAAATGAAGCCTATCTTCATTAGCAAATCTCATGGCTTCCATCTTGAGCATTTCTAGCAAAAAATCACTCCATGTGTCTATAGGTCCTGGTAAGCACCAATGCACACAATCATTATATAATGTCACATTCTCATGTGGCCAATGTCCATATCTACTTGGGTGACCATCTGGTCTCAATAGCATTGCTTGTGTGGTGTCAAGCAACCTGAATTTCAAACCCTTCTTTCTACCTTCCTTTTCAGCAATTTTGAACTCCTCCAATTGGATCATATATAACTCTAAATTGGTGTCTTGTAGCTGAATCTCACTGCTCCTAAATGGTTTAGTTCTTAAACAATTCCCACCTTGATTCCACAACCCATTCTCAAAATGAGATGGTGCAAATGTTCTAAGAAATGTTATACCCTTAAAGTTTTCTAAACTATTGATGGCTTTAAATGCATTCCTAAAAGCCTTTCTATAGCCATAAAACTTGGTTAAGTCAGTGACATTTTTTAAGTGGCAGAAATGGCATCCAACAATTTTTTGTTTCTCATAGAATAACATAGGTCGGAAAAACCAATGCCCTCCATTGAGAATGACATAATCAAACTCTTCAATTTGGGTTGTCCATGTCTCATCAAATTCATCAAGGTAAAGGTTGAAAAGACCTGTGTGGGTTGGACCATTTGAATCTGCCATTTTAGTTTTGACTAGATGGGGTGTCCAAAAGGTAGCTATGGTAAAATTGTAACTTGGGTACTTCCATCTTTTAAAATATTCATCAGTTGTGTATGATACATCTATTGGCCATTCAACCTGTGAAGTTAAGAACACTAAAATTTAACATTTTGTTGATATCAAAGCAAGAAAGAGAAAATTAAAATTCACACACATGCGTGCACACACTATCCCACAAGGAGATTAAACTAAATATCTACTCTAAAATTTAGTTCATTTTTTTGGATATAGATAGAATGAGTATGTGGTTTAATTTATTTTTAAAAAATTATTTATTTTTGTTAGTTACTTCAATCAAATAATGTTTAGCTAATTTTTAGAGTTTAATCTTAATATATAGTTACTGTTAATTAATTGAAAAACACAGTAGGTATAATATTTTATGTAATTATTATAAACATTTAATAATGTGACCATTTATGATTACATGACAATGTGAAAAAATTTCACTATTAATATGTTTCTATTAATTGTAATTTTTATACTTGATTTGAAATAATTAATATTAAATTGAGGTAAAAAAAATTTAATAATTTAAATGAGATTTTAAGTTTGAATCTTATCCATAGTTGTGTTTGATTTTACAACTTTTTGTCAAATTTATATACAAAACTTAATTAGTAATTGTTACATATACCCTTAAAATGTGATTAAGATTCTAAACAATTTTAGAAAAATCCAAACATATATTTTAGGTTTTGTTTAGATCAACAATTTATTTAAACGCTTATTGGAAAAGTACTTATCATATAAGATTGTATGTTATAAACGTTTAAGTTTTAAAATGGAAAGTTTAAGCATAAATTCCTCAAAAACCCTTTGCATAAGCTTATATTTTTTTTACAATTACAAATATTATGAGGTTCGAATTCATCTATTTGTTTTTCAATAAATATTTTTACTATTTTATAAAATAATAATTTAAAATATATACATTTATCATCTTAAAAATATAAAAGTACTTAATACTTTTTATTTAATAATATTAAAAATAAAAGATAGTAGGATTTGAAATTATTCTTGCTAATTATATTAGTAAACTTCTCCTAGTATTTATTATGAGAAATTTCCCCGTTTTCTCTATTAAGATTTTATTAAATCTTTTAACTTCCACTAAAGTTATCAACAAGGAATAGGTACACAAGAACAAGGGAAAGTTACACGTATTCTTATTTTAACTATGTTCTAAATTTTGCCTTAAAAATACCTGTTTTAAATTATTTAGTAAATAATTTTTTATTTGAATATAATAAATATAGGAACTACCACAAGAGAGAGAAAGCACTAAACTAAGAAGATGTTTTATATACAAAGTATTTTTTTTTAAATTATATTTTTTAATATTTATATTTTTTGGGGATCATAATTGCTAAAAATGTTATAGATTTGTTTGGTATATTTAAAAGGCTTAGAAGAATGTTATAATGGATATAGTTAAAGTTTCTCACCTTTATGAGAGAATATTGAGTTTTCACCCCTCCCATTTAAAAATATTATAGTGAAAAATATATTAAAAAGGAATTTTTAAAAATTTTAATTTTAAAAAATATTTTTTATAATATTTAGACCAAAAATAGAAAACTAATATTTTTAGTCAAATTTTAAAAATTTTAAAGAAATTTCCCTTCAAGATCTACTTAAGTTCAACATTATATTTCTATTATTAGAGTATCCCTCTGTCTATTTCTAGCAATCTACGTACTATGTACCCATTTTGAACTTTCCAAAGTTAGCCCAAACATTTCAAATAGTTAATTTTAAAGTTACATAATATTTAAAGCCATTCCATTGGGCCTCTATTGCTACGCATGTCAAACTTTCCTGTTCCCAATGCTGTTCAAATTCAATGGATCCAGCCCATAGTAATTTGTTAATGACACATAATTTGGTAACTACACTTTGTATTTAATTTTAATGCATTCTTCATATTATCATTTATTCCTTATATTTTAAAATAATAATCCTTTTTATATTTTTAGTACAAAAGTAAAAATAAATAAATTTTAAAATTGAAAAAAAGTTAATGATTAGGTTTATTGTAATTCAACATTCTTAATATTTTACTATCTCTTTGAAAAAGGCCTAACTTTACAATTATCAAGATAATATATTTAAAATATATTTCATAAAAAAATAAATTTTAAAAAGTAATATATATTTCTCAAATTATAATATGAAAAAATAGTTTAAGAATAAAGAATTTATGACAAAGATAATTATTTCATAATAGAAAAAAAAATTATGTTATGAAAAAGTTTGATTCCCTCTACTATTTAAAAAATTAAATATACTACAAATACAATTTGGTGATAATATTGAAAAGTGGTAGTGTGTGTATTGAATTTGTTGGCATAGTTATCCACTTATATAACAAAAGGGACCCATCAAGTTTTGTTATCATTGGATTCTGAAAGCAAATATTCACCGTTCATATACAAACAACAACTTAAGGCCCAAAGGAAAATAAGTTAGTTGGATTGTCAAACATTATGCATCTTCTGTTCTTCCTTTGGGTTGGTTGGATTAGTCAACAACTACTTCTGACTCACACTCACTTTTTGGTTGTCTCATGCTTTTTGTTAATGATTAATGTTATTATAAATTAAACAAAGTTTTATTTTAGAGATAATATAAGATATTATTATTCTCCCATGCAAAATTGGTTAACAGGTCACAGGACAATTTAAATAAAATTATTATATTAAGAGAGAACTTCCCAGCAGTAATAGTGACGTAATTCAGAGTTAGCTCAATATATAATATTTATGAGGATATTTTAATAAACACCTTTTGTTAAGAAAGTATAATAAGCTAATAAAAGTCATATTCAAAGAGTGAGAGAAACAATGCTAATGCAGGTGTTAAAACAAAAACAACTCATTAGGTAGTGTCATTTTCTTCTTGTTTTTCTTACAAATATTTCAGTCTCTATAAATATTATTGTGTTATTTTAGTTTTTTAACTTTTTTCTTATAAATTTTAAAATTTAAAAAAATAATATTTTTATATTTTATGATAATATACTGTATATCTAATTTTGTCAGTAAATAGTAACAAAAAATATTTTTAAAATTTAAAATTTATAAAAAATTAAAACTAAATTCGATCATAACTTTTTTGTTGTTAGTGTATCTCTAATTGTGACATCTCAACGAGTCTATTTCATTGAGGTGTTAATATTCAATAATTATTGTAGACTTAAGGGCTGGTTTAGGTGACATGATTGACCTCTTCTCTTGTAATATTAATGTCATCTACAGAGGAGGCTAATAAAATGTAAATAACTATAAGCTTTTGAAGCACTAAATACTAATTTATAAACACTAATTTTGGTTGGGAACTCAAAAGTAACGAAAATCAAGATTTGAGGGCATATAATAAACATAAAAAAAAAAGTGACCACACTCTGCTTCATGGTGCCAGCTGGTTAGGAACATGGAAGACATTGAATGTGATTGGCAGAGTTTCTAGTTTAAAGATTCGATTCCTTGTGGCATGCTTGCTTGATGATTATATGCATGTTACTTTTTATGTGATTGTTTGAATGGTACCATAAAAAATACTAACACTTTCTATTTTATTAAATATATTTTTGGTACTTGGAAATATTTTTTTTAGTTAATCTCTATAAAATGATTGAACCAGTAAAGTCATCATAACGTGGAAGGCTAGAGTAATTTGTAGAGTAATTTATATATTAAAATGTTTTATAAAAATTATTATTTTTAGTTTATAAAATTATTTACTTTGAATCTTTGATAAGAGGTTTAAACTACACTATTTTATTAAATATAGGAAGTAAAAAATAATTTTTTATGAAAATTAAAATTGAAAATATATTTTAACTATAATTTTAATATATTTTTATTATTTAGTATTCTCTAATTACTACTTACATTAAAAATTGACAATCTATGAGATAATTGGTTGACCTTTTTTTAAAAAAATTACTAATAAAAATATTAAAATAATGTATTACTAGCACGAAAAGAATTAGTAACACCTTTAAATATACTTTTTATAATTGATTAATTTTTTTAAAAAAATTAAAATATCTATAGTATAAAATTATTGTTAAAAATCATTTTAACTATTTTAAAATCTAATCAAGTACATAAGGTGTATTAAAGAGTGGGGTCAAACTTATGTGGTAAATCAATCTCAGTGGAAAATTGACAATTAGAGTAAACTTAATATTAGCTAATTTCATTATTGCTCAAAGAATGTGCTAATCTGCAGTTAAATTAGAGATTTATGGATGGGGGTTGAACCTTGATGATGACTATATCTTCACACTCTATAAGCTTAACAGAGAAGAAAAATGATTGCTTTTCACCAATGTGAACTGAAAACCCATCCCACATTTAGATTTCCATTGAAAAGGGAGAAAGGGTATGATTGAATGAAGGTATTTTGGTATTTAAGGCTCTAAAGTTTGGGTAAAACAAAAGATGCAATCAGATACCAAATAACGTAACACCAAAGCGACTATAATTGATATCAGAAATCAAATATATACAAAGTACAAAAGCAAATGACAAAAAATAAAAGAAATATAATAATGATGAAGCAGAGTAGTAGAATTTTCAATGATGAAGAAGGTAGAAGAGACACTTACCCTTGATAGAAGGCAAATCATAGATTGCATCTGATTTCTTCCAACTGAATCTCCAACAAAAGCCATAGATTTTCCCTTAACAATTTGTAGGAACTGAAAAGGATTGAATAAGGGAAGTTCACATTCATTTGGCTTCCATCTCCATTTCATGAAGTCAGAGTCAGGTCTCCCATACTTGATGCAATTTTGGTGTTCATGAATTGCCCAACATGTTTTGTTTGTGTAATATGGTGCCTTTGGATTTGGCACCCATTCCCCACTAAAAATGTCACACTTGTTACCATATGTTGAAGGCAAGGTTGATGACACATCATATGAAGAGGATGAATGCTTATACTTAATGATTTTCATGAATGAAGAGTAACTAATAAACAAGGGATAACACAATGGTGTGATAGTGAATATAACTATGGCTAAAATTGCTAGTAAAGTCAGTTTTGGGATTATTTGTTTTGGGCTATTGTTCCCAGAAAGAAGCTCTATATCTTTGAACTTCATCTTGGAAAGGGTGGAGAAAGAGAAAGAAGAAAAAGAAAGGGACAGCAGAAGAGGGAAATAGGATAGGGTGTTGGAAGCAGTTTTGCTCTATGTAATATATATGGTGTGTAAAGTACCTTTATGTTCTGTCTTAAGTTCTTTTGGGATTGGATTGAGTATTTGCTTTACAATGTTTTTTGCTATCAATTAACTACTTATATATGTTGTTTACTTTTTTAAAGTGATTTTTAAATTTAGGTTATTATTAACTACTGTTTTAATTTAGTGGTTAATTTTGTACCATAATATGAATTATTAGTGATTTTTCTTATTCTTTATTTGCATTAACATATTGTAGAAAAGTATTTTATTCAACTTTCTGAGAAATGTTTTCAGAATGACAATTATTCAAATCTCAATTAAAAATACAATAAATAGATATGCTTAACAGCTGTTTCATATTTTTTTTTCTAAATTTAAAAAAACTTATATCTTTAACTTGATCGTATTCATTATAAATAATCATACAAAAATAGAATACATGAAAATAATTGATAATTTATAATATAAAAGTTGACAGCATTGTCTTTTTATAAAAGAACGATATAGACTGTTTCCTAAAATTTTCTCCACGGCATATTCTTCTATCATATGACGTATGACTTGTCAATATTATTAATTGTATTTTGTTCCTTATCTTATTTTGTAAAACAATGAAAAAATACAAAGCAATGAAATGGCTAATGGGCAATATGGAGATTTTCTGCTGACCAGCAATTAAGGCTTTGGTTCTTTCAATTCCAATCTCCAATACCAAGATTTAATACACAAATTCAAAAGGCTTACTTGAAAAATATAAAATTTATGGCATACACAATGTTACCGAGGTTGCAACTGTATTCTAAAAAAAAAATAGATCTATTAGATCTGTACATTCAAGTAAGTCAATTCGTATGTATATAAATAAAAAGAGAGAGAAAAAAAGAAGGGTAAGGAATTAATTATATATTATATTAATTTTAATATATTTAAATAAAAATTAAATAGTTTCATAATAATTTTAAAATATACATAATTTATATAAGAAATTATTTAATTTATGATTAATTTTAAATGAAATATATAATCATAAATTATTAAATAATATAATATTTAATATAATTAATATCAAACACGTTAAAGAATTATATATATCCGTTAAAATTAAATATTTATATAAATTTAATATTTTTATAAAATACAAAATTAATTAATCTAACTGTTGGATTATATTATAATATTTTTAAATTATATATATATATTAAATTTTATATATTTATATATACTTAAATAATATAATAAACGTTAAAATAAAATTATATAATAAAATATTTATTAACTATTATTTAACATGAAATTTTATAAATATAATTTATTTAATAAAAATTTTAAATTAATAATTAAATTAATATAAATATAACATATCTTACTCGTATATATATATATATATATATATATATATATATATATATATATATAAAATAGGGTGCTCTCGTGGTTTGCACTCTATTGTTTATGGCGGCTAGGGAACCTCTGGATCCACATCTCATGTTTCATGCTGAAAATTTGAATATGGAATAAGCTGAACTTTCAATTTTTGACAACTGGTTTTTCATTAGAAATATATTTTTAAATAGTATAAAAACTAATAAAAATAGTTACTTTTAAAATAAGTTGAAGTAAACATGTAAAATTATATATAAAAACCTTAATCTTTTTAGGATATTTCTTGTCTTTCTAATTATCTCTAAAAAAGTGATTTATTTCTCTTTTTTTGTTGGGACCTACTTTATGGCAGTTCCTTTTAAATTAAAACATCAAAATCTGATTAGGGACTAAATAAGATTAGCCAACATGTTGATATATCCAATATAAAATTTCGCTTATAACTTCGGTGTAAGCGTCTAATCATGATCGAATAAAAGAAATAAAATTATTGTTATTAAAATTTAAATAAAAAATCTTACCCAAAATAAATAAATAAAATGAAATTTGATCGCGTCTTTCTTGATCTAAATTCATTGTTAAAATTAACCCTATTAAGCTTTCATTTTTATTAAATCTGTAAAAAAGTTAAGGAAAAATATTTAAGAAAACAAAAAAAAACAGGAATGGAATGTTCAGAAGGTGAACTTATTCACTTCGCCTCTTCAACTATGCTCAACCAGAGGAAGACTACCCTTTGTCCCTTCATCTTTTTCTTATTTTTCTATGTTGGAATTTATTAAGATTATGAATGATCAACTATGTTTTATTTATTAAAAATTGTTTTTATTATCAAATATATTTATTAATCGATGAAAAATTAATTTAATTAAAAATTTTAAATTTAAATTCTGATATATATATATATATATATATTTATATTAAAATTTTAAAAAATTATCATCCATGATAATTCTATCTAATTTAAATAAAATAATTCTAATAAAAAATATCTATCATCTAAATAAAAAAGAATTATTCCGAAACGGGTTAAAATTGTGGATTGGGCTCAACTAAGGTCTCTTTTAAGGTTGAAAAATAAATAAAATCCTTCTAGTTTGAACAAATACAATGAAATAAATAAAGAAAACCAATAATGTTAGGAAGGATAATAATATTTTGTAATGGAAATTTTTTTAATTACTAGCAATCATTTTGTGAATTATATGAAACATATAAATATGAATGAAATAAGGAAAGGTATAAAGTTAAAAATCTTAAATAAAAAGTTTATTTTATTGACAATAAAATATATAAATTAAAATGTGAAGAAAAATCATTTAAAATTTAAATTTTTTAAAATATTATAATTTAGTTTTAAGTGAAAACTTTATTTTAATGATAATTTTAAATATCTTATTATATTTAATGTTGATTTATTGGTATAGAGCACAAATATTTTTAGCTGAAAATAATTATATTAAATAGAATAAAATTATCATAAAATTTAATTTTTTTCTGAATTTTTTATTTTTAAATATTGATCAAATAAATTTAAATATTTATAATAGTTAAGAAAATTAAAAATATCATTTAATTAGATAAATAACTAAAGAGTAAAAAAATTAATTTGATTTAATATTATGATAACTAAGATTGCGATTGGAAGCTCTATAAAAATAATATATATGAAGTACTTACCAAAGTTTATTAAAATGAGAAAATGCTGATATAATTTTTTATTATAGAAAATAGTTTGTAAAAATTAGGGTAAAATTAAATCCATAACACTCGTTATGAATTTATTAAAAAAACTATATGATTGTTTTGGAATGAGATAAAATGAATTTTAATAAATTAAAAAAACTATTATTTATAAAGGAAAATTAAATTATAAAAAAAAAACAACTTTAATTTGATGAGATGATACTCACTCTTAGGTATTTCCTAATATAATAAAAAACTCAAAGTTATGTATGTTTTCTAGAAAATAAGTTTAAGTTAATTTATTTTAATTAAAATAAAAAATAAAAAATAAAAAATTTGTATGATAAATTGAGTTCCCCAAAATTATCAAAACTTAGTAGACAAAAATTAGTTAGCCAATAGAACATGTGTCTGTATTAATTGTTTTATTTAAAACACAAGATATTGTTGAAATATATTCGAAATTTCAAAAAACTATGATGTGAAAATTTTAGGTCCCGTTTAGGGATGGTTACAAATTTTTAATTTTTTAAATCAATTTTAAAAATAAAATTAATTGGAAAAAAGTATTATGAAGTTGTCAAAACTCATGTCTTAAAATATTAGATAATTAAGATGTCAAACATCTAAATTAATCTTTTTATTCAAAAATATTAGTTTTTAAAATATAAAATTTAGTTAAAAGTATTTAAATGTAGTATAAAAATTTAGGATAACTTATTGTCTCACCTTGGGTTGTCCTAAAATACAGAATTATCAAATCGTTATAACGTACACGTAAATTAATTCTTTCATATTTAAAACACAATATTCTTTTTAAAATGTATTATGAAGTTTCCAGTCCACAACACAAGTATCTTAAAATATTGTTCAATCAGATATTATATCTAAATTCAATCTTATATTTTAAACTAATTAGTTGCCAAAATATAAAATTTTATACAAATTTATTTAAAAAATTTTCTTATATAGAGTTAAAAAATATAGGATAATTTATCACAATTCAAATATCCTAAAACACTCGATTAATTAATAACAAGTCACATCTAAATCTATTATTTCTTATTTAAAACTAATTAATAGTTAAAACATATTTTTTTAAAAATTTATTGAAAATTTTTTATGAAATATAATATGAACATTCTGAATTACTAAATTATAACAATTGAAGTGACTTATACGAAATATCATGTATAAATTATATTTTTTAAGTGAATTTAATTTTTTGTCTTCATTTATATTTATTTTAAAAATATACATGAAAGCATTGATTAAGGGTTAAATTAATTATTAAATTAAATCATAAATAAAATACCAACGAATCATATAATTCACATAATAATTTGAGGTTATTAATAAAAAGAAGCACACAAATTGATATAAAAATTGAAGATTGATTATATACATTTTTTTCTTTCATCATTTTATTTTACTTTCTATATTTTCTATATATTATTTATTAATAATTTAATTTGACTTTATTTAACCTTAAAAATTAATATATAAAATAAAAATTAGCTTTATTTTATATACACATAACTAATCATGTCTTTAAACAATTTCAATCTCTAATATTATTATTCATTTTTATTGATATTTAGTAATAATCATCTAATTTCATGCAATTAAAATATTAATAAATTAAAAATTTATATTATTTTCACGTTATTCCTTCTATTATTAAAAAAATTAAGTAGATATTAAATTCCTTACTACTGCATACAACCTTTTTTTTCGGGTAGGTAGGGAAAATAAATGAAAAAAAATAGAACGATGACAAAATAAAAGACAAAACAGACAACTGTGGCCTTGCATAGGTGACACGCATCCTATTCGCTAGCAACTCCAAAACGACAATATCTTGATAAACATCTTAATTATAAAATATTTTAATAATATTTTTTATTATATTATATATATATATATATTTTAATATTTTTCCCGTTTCAATATATTTTAAATATAATAATCTTTTCTATTTTGATGTAAGTATTTAAACACTACTTCCTATAAAAAAAAATCTCAGAAATTTTCTTCAAGTTCTTCCGATAAAAACTAATAAAGACAAAATATATAAATAAATTTGAAATGATATATTAATTTTTTTAAAATTTAGAGGATTAAATTTGATTATCTACTAAAAGAGTTAAGATACATTAAAAAGTAGAAGATAAGAAAACCATACAAACAATATATGTTTATTTGCTTTTATTAACCAAAAATTATTAAAAATATAAACAGAAATTCTACTAAAATAATAGTATTTTTATTGTCGCAACCGTAATTCCGACGAGACGACGAACTCGTTAAAATTTTGAAAAATGAATTTGTTTTGAATTAATGTGGAGTCGCCACCAAAATTTTATTCAAGGAAAAATATTTGGAAAAACCCTGACTCAAGAATGAGCTTCTAAGTTCGGGAGTCGGTTACAAGTAGGGAAGGTGTTAGGCACCCTACTTGCCCGTTCCGGAGAACGGTACCCTTAAACTGAGTGTGTGATTTTGAAAATGTTTGATCCCTTTTAATTAATGTGAAAAATAAATTTGATGGAGGTTAGCCTGACAGGACTTGATCCTGCTCCTACGTATTCCCCGGTGCAATGGGAAACTCAAGGCTTACGTAGTTCTAGCCTGTGAAGGCTTGATCTTCAAAAGTGCTTGAAGAAAAATTGTTTGGTTTGTGAAGGCTTGACCTTCAAAATACTTGAGAAAAGATTATCTTAAAGATCTTATTTTGGGAAAATGTTCGAAGATTTTGCTATTCAAAAAGAAAATTTATTTTTAGGAGGGATTTTTGGCCCACTCATGCACAAGACCCGAGGCGGCTAAGGCAGCACTGGGACCTATACGAACTGCTAAATGTTGAACAGCAGGTAAACCGCCAGTTCCTCATTTAGAGCCCGTTGCGTGAGACCGAGAATCCTAAAACATTCAAGAAATGATATATATTTGTTTTAATTTGAAAAGGACCTCAAGTCCACTCATGCACAAGATCCGAGGCGGCTAAGGCAGCACAAGGACCTATACGAACTGCTAAATGTTGAACAGCAGGTAAACCGCCAGTTCCCCATTTAGAGCCCATTGCGTGAGACTCGAAGGTCCTAAAATACTTGGAAAAGGTTTTTTAAATTTTTGGAAAAAGAAATATTTTGTAGAAGGCATCAATCTTCGAATATATAAAAAAACTTGAATAAAAGATTTTTCGTTTTACTGTATTTCTAGAAATTTTCTGTATTTTATAAAATTTTTGAATTTTTGAATGTTTATTAATGTTTATGGATTTTCTGAATTTCCTAATATATTTTTGTAGTTTTCTTTGATTTCTATTTATTTTGTAAATTTCCTTAATTTTTTATCTAAATTTCTAAATTTTCCATGTTTTTATTTACTTTCTGAAATTTTATTTAATTTCCTAAATTTTCTATGTTTTTATTTATTTTCTGAAATTTTGGGGACTTATTAGCAATTATGGAGTTTTTAGAAATTTATTAGCAATTATGTAATTTTTAGAAATTTATTAGTAATTATGGGATTTATTAGAAATTTGGAGGACAAATAGTCATTTAGGAGAAAGTAAGGAGCGAGATTTGGAATTTCTAGAACTTTGGGGGCAGAATAGTAATGTTGAACTTGGGGGAAATTTTGGCATTTCTGGAACTTTGGGGGGGTTTTGTATGGTCAACAGCTTTCCTGTTGTAATGAGCTCCAAAAGAACAACCCCAAAGCTGTAAATATCTGACTTGAAAGTCAACTGACCCGTCATTGCATAATTTGGGGCACAGTACCCATATGTGCCCATAACCCTTGTTGAAACATGGGTCTTATCACCACTTGGGCCTACTTTTTGCTAAACCAAAAATCGACAACTTAGGATGATATCCTTCTCCTAACAAAATGTTGGAGCATTTCAAGTCACGATATATTATCAGAGGCTTCATTTCATCATGAGATACTCAAACCTTTAGTTGCCGCCGAACGCTATTTGCATTCTTGTGTTCCAATCAAGAGGTTTTCTACCAGGAGAAAAATCAAGCAAATGGTTCTCCAAAGATCCCAAAGGCATGTACTCATAAACCAATAGCCTCTGCTCTCCCTCAGCACAAAAATCCAATCAACTTGACAAGATTAGGATGGTCGCAAACTCAACGTCAACAACTTCAACAACAAATTCCCGAATCCCTTGAAGTCCATTTGGGTCAAGTTGTTAATAGCTACAACCTGGTTTATTCTCTCCAGGTGTCCCTTGTAAACCTTGCCAAAGCCTCCTTCCTCCAAAAAGCAATCCAACCTAAAATTTCTGTCATGGCTTCAAGTTCATTAAAAACTAATGTTCAGCGCCGTTTACCACTATCTTTCCATCCTCGAAACCTCCTCTTCCAAATTTAAACTCTTAACGTCAGAGAAAGTTGATCGCCTTTAGAACCATCTTCTTTTTCCATTTTACTTTGAAATCAGCATTGGCATTATCTGCAGTAGTGAAATTGGTGGGCTTGTTGTTGAGGGTGTGACCATAGTGTTTGGTCAGCGATTTCTTGCTTGATTTCCTCGGGAAACAAAAGAAACCCCTTTTGTTTCTCTGTTTAAACTCCACCAAGAAAACAGAGCCCAGAACAGAGACCCCCCCCAAACGTGATGAAACACAAGAAAATAAAAATAAAAATGAAAATAAAAGAAAGAGTGACACACGAGTGAGAGGGGGGAGAGACAGAGGCTCTTCTCTGTTTTCTTGTTGTTCTTACACTCCACGTTAGTAGAGAGACCATGTCTTCTTCTTCTTCACAAGAGTGATACACAATGCTAATCTTGTTATAATTACTACGTGTGTTTTCTCCTATTAAATCAAGTTTTTCCATGGAGGTTCTTATCTTATTTGGAGCATTTTTTTTTCAATCAAGAAGGATGATATATCTCTATATGAAGCTGTTAATCATATACAATCTTGATCCATTCATGTAAAACTTCTGGGTTTAGATAAAGATTCATACATCTATATACGGGATTAGGAGCCGAGAGATGGCCTACCTGGTATGGCGCTTGCATTTGGATGCTACCTCAAGAATCCAACCCTCTTTTTCTCCACCAACGATGGAACCGAGATGGAGATTCCGGACGTTCCTGCTGAAATCGTCGTTGATTTGGGATAATTTCTCCTTCCCTTCCTTTTTCCAGAAATTGCCAACGTCTTTTCCTTCTTCCTTTTTCCAGAAATTGCCAACGTCTTTTCCCTTTTTTTCCCGCCCCCTACACTGTTTATCCTCAGCCTTTTATAGCCCTTGCCTATTTTGTTTTGTCCTCCTTTGCAAATAACAAAAACTTTGACTCTTTCTTTCATTTTGCATTTTCGTCCTTCGCCTTTTTTTGTCTTGGCCTCCTTTGCAAATTTTCCTAAAAGCAGAAAAATCCTTCTAATAATTTTTCAATTTATTTCTGTTTTTTTTTATTTTTATTATTACTATTTTTCTTATTTCAGCATTATTATTTTTTTTTTGAATCAGCTTTTACTTATTTATTCATAATTCTAGGTTTATTATATTATATATATTTTTATACTTTTTATTTGGTTGTTAAAAAAACTAAATGATTTTTATCTGTTCTCTGTTTTCTGTTTTCTGTTTCTAATTTGTTTGCTGTTTTTATATTCTATTTTTATTTCCAAGTTTGTTTTACAAAACAATTTCATTGTCTGTTTCTGTTTTCTTCTTTTTCTTGAATTCTGATCTTTTATTAATTGTTTTTTCCATCTGTTTTCTTCTTTTTCTTGAATTCTGATTTTTATATTTAGTTTCTTGATTAATTTTGATAATTGGGGGCCTCGGACATAAATGGGTGTTTACAGTTTGCCCCTCTTTACTCATTTTCCTACTAGATAATGTGAGAAATAATTCTCTGAATTATCGAGGTAGGAAATGAGTAAAACGGAACCTAATGTCAGTGGTGGTTTTGAAGAAACTGACACTGATTGAATGACCTTACCGACTTCGTGTGCCGATAGGGTTTGAATATGCAAAACTGGATGGCATAGCCTAAGTAGGCTGAAATGAGTGAAGGCTTATTAGAACATGTGTGGAATGCAATGGGATTGCTTGTTTAGAACAAGCAAAATGAAATGAAATTGGCCTATTAAAATAGGCTAAGTAGAGGAGAAAGGCCCGTTAGGACGAGCTCAGTGGGGTAAACGGGCGGGCTGTTTGAGCGGGGAAGCGTGCAAGAACTAAAAAGTAAAGGTATGTACAAGGTGGCACGACACTATAGGCCGGAGTGCGAAAAAGAAAGCTCAAAGGAGGCCTGACATTATAGGCCAACAAGGAGAAAAGAATATTTAGTGATGCAGGAAAGGAAACTTGAGGGAGGCCCGACATCATAGACCATGACGCAGAAATCTAAACTTGATAAGGCCTGACACTATAGGCCATGGTGCAAGAAATTAAACTTGATGAGGCCTGACACTATAGGCCATGATGCAAGAATTTAAACTTGATGAGGCCTGACACTATAGGCCATGACACAGAAAGGTAAACTTGATGGTGGCCTGACAACATAGGCCATGATGCAGAAATCTAAGCTACGGCGGCCCGACAACATAGGCCTAAAAGCAGTAAATCTAAACTAGGGCGGCCTGACAACATAGGCCTAAAAAGCAGTAAATCTAATCTAGGGCGGCCTGACAACATAGGCCTGAAAAGCAGTAAATCTAAGCTAGGGCGGCCTGACAACATAGGCCTGAAAAGCAGTAAATCTAAGATGCGATGCTTTAGCCTAACAACATAGGCCAGTGAGCAGGAAAGTAAAGGTGCGATGCTTTAGCTGCGACAACATAGGCGATGAGCAGAAAGTAAAAGGTGCGATGCTTTAGCCCGACAACATAGGCGTGGCGGGGAAAGTAAATGTGATGCTATGGCCTGACAACATAGGCCAGTGAGCAAGGATGCAGTTGTGATGCTATGGCCTGACAACATAGGCCAGTGAGCAAGGATGCAGATGTGATGCTATGGCCTGACAACATAGGCCAGTGAGCAAGGATGCAAGGATGTAATGCTATGGCCTGACAACATAGGCCAGTGAGCAGGAATGCAGAAAAGTAAACTTGAAGAGGCCTGACAACATAGGCCAAGGTGCGGAAAAATAAACTTGATGAGGCCTGACAACATAGGCCATGATGCAGAAAAGTAAACTTGATGAGGCCTGACAACATAGGCCAAGGTGCAGAAAAGTGGACTTGATGAGGCCTGACAACATAGGCCATGATGCAGAAAAGTAAACTTGATGAGGCCTGACAACATAGGCCAAGGTGTAGAAAAGTAAACTTGATGAGGCCTGACAACATAGGCCATGATGCAGAAAAGTAGACTTGATGAGGCCTGACAACATAGGCCATGATGTAGAAAAGTAAACTTGATGAGGCCTGACAACATAGGCCATGATGCAGAAAAGTAGACTTGATGAGGCCTGACAACATAGGCCATGATGCAGAAAAGTATAGATGCAATGCTATGGCCTGACAACATAGGCCACGAATGAATGATGCATTCTACCTTGCACTTGAGGGTTTTTTGGCATTTGATGATTATTTTTTAGGCGGCTTGGGCAACCATCTTGCCCCAGTTTGGAAATTTCTTGATAACTGAGAGATGTCTTGCTTTGAAAGAATTTTGGGCCAACATTTTGCCCCAGTTTGAAGGGTTTCAATAAGCTTGACTTGAATTTTTCTGGGCAACCTTGCCCTACTGAACTCAATTGGAGTTGAGGAATTGAGGATTGCCTCAACTTGGGTTTTCTTGGGCAGATGTTTGCCCCAGTTTGAGCTTGAATTTAAATCTTTCTTGGGCAAATGTTTGCCCCTAATTTGGACTTGATCCAGAATCTGAGGATGAACTCAGATTGAGCTTTTGTGGGCAAGCGTTTGCCCCAGTTTGAACTTGATTTTGAGGATGACCTCAAATTAAATTGTGTGGGCTAGCGTTTGCCCCAGTTTGAACTTGATTTTGAGGATGACCTCAAATTAAATTGTGTGGGCTAGCGTTTGCCCCAGTTTGTACTTGTTTTGACTCTAATTATGATTGGTTCAGAAAATTTTACCTAGATCTTAATTAGTTTTTGAAAAATGAGTTATGAAATGCTTGAATGAAAAGATGCTTATGTGCTGTTTGAATAAATGAAGAGAATATGGTATTTGTGATGCTTGAATGAATGTAGAAATGATGCGGGGTGTCGCAACCGTAATTCCGACGAGACGACGAACTCGCTAAAATTTTGAAAATGAATTTGTTTTGAATGTGGAGTCGCCACCAAATTTTTATTCAAGGGAAAAATATTTGGAAAAACCCTGACTCAAGAAGGAGCTTCTAAGTTCGGGAGTCGGTTACAAGTAAGGAAGGTGTTAGGCACCTTACTTGCCCGTTCCGAAGAACGGTACCCTTAAACTGAGTGTATGATTTTGAAAATGTTTGATCCCTTTAAAGTGAAAAATAATTTGATGGAGGTTAGCCTGACAGGACTTGATCCTGCTCCTACGTATTCCCCGGTGCAATGGGAAACTCAAGGCTTACGTAGTTCTAGTTCATGAAGGCTTGACCTTCAAAATGTTTGAGAGAAGATTATTTGATTTTGTGAAGGCTTGACCTTCAAAAATGCTTAAGAAAAAACTATCTTTAAAGATCTTGTTTTTTGAGAAAATGTTTTGAAGATTTTGCTATTCGAAGAGGAATTTTAGTTTTAGGAGGGGTCTTTGGCCCACTCATGCACAAGATCCGAGGCGGCTAAGGCAGCACAAGAACCTATACGAACTGCTAAATGTTGAACAGCAGGTAAACCGCCAGTTCCCCATTTAGAGCCTATTGCGTGAGGCCTAGCATCCCAAATATCTGAAAAAGGTTTATATTTTTATTTGAAAAGGACCTCAAGCCCACTCATGCACAAGGCCCAAGGCGGCTAAGGCAGCACAAAGACCTATATGAACTACTAAATGTTGAACAGCAGGTAAACCGCCAGTTCCCCATTTAGAGCCCATTGCGTGAGACTCGAAGATCCTAAAATATTTGGAAAAGATCTTTTTAAATTTTCGAAACAGAAATATTTTGTAGAAAGCATCAATCTTTGAAAAAGAAAGTTTGAACGTAAATAAAAATTTTCGTTCCTTTTTTTATTTCCAGAAATTTTCTGTATTTGGATGTTTATTACTGTTTATGGATTTTCTGAATTTCCTAATGTATTTTTTAGTTTTCTTTAATTTCTATTTATTTTAGAAATTTCCTTAATTTTTATCCAAACCTAAATTTGGAATTAATTTTTCTTATTTAAATTTTTTGGAACTTTTCTTATTTTTCTGAATTTTTGTTAATGTTCTGAATTTTCTATGTTTTTATTAATTTTCTAAAATTTTTATTTAATTTCCTAAATTTTCTATGTTTTTATTAATTTTCTAAAATTTTTATTTAATTTTCTGAAATTTTCTGAATTTTTTAATTTTTCTGTGTTTCCTAAAAAATTCTTTTATATTTTCTTAATTTCTGAAATTTTTTATTTATCAAAAATTTTTTTATTTATCATTTTCTGGAAATCTTTATTTTCTGAAATTTTTATTTATTTTCTATTTTCTAGAATTTTTATTTATCTTCTGAAAATTTTACTTAATTCTTGTATTTTATTTAACCTTTTTTATTTATTTTCTGGAAAAGGAGGACAGAATAGGGATTTGGAGGATTTTGGGGGCATTTGGGTAATTTGGGGGTTGGTCCTAATGGCTCACATGGCCTTTCATGGCTAGGGATGGCTCGTGCAGCCTGGGAAGGGTGAATGGCTTGACGGCTGGATGGTCTTGGGTTGTGGCTCTCAACGGCTTAGGGGCTTTGGATGGCTCGTGGAGTGGCTTGGCAGCTTAAACAAATTAAAATAGAGAATTGGTTCAGGGGGGTGTCGAACCCGCGTCGTGCACGCTACGGACCATGCCTCCTACCACTGGGCTAGGCCATTTGGCTTAGACATAATACTCTTCGATTTTGATTTAAACTCTTTGATCTGGCCCTTTGGTGAAGCTACGTACCTGCCTATGCACGTCGAATTCGAGGCCCTTCCCAATATCGCCCTTCTGTGGTCTTGGCAAGGTTTACCTGTTCTTCATTTCTGGACTATCCTAGGGGCCTTTTTAGGCTGACCACACTCCATCTTAGGTGCCTTGCCGTCAACACCAATCTTGAGCAAACTTTGATCTGGTTAGAGTCCCTGATTAGAGGATGTGCAGGTTTGAAAGCACTCCAGTTGAACCATCGTCGAACATTATTAACCAACCTCAAATGCCCGACTGAGTATTCTGCTTGGGGGTTCTTTTGTTGTGGTTATGAGCCAAGGTTCATGTGGTTTTCAGTGTGGCTTCATGTCCATCTCATCACATGCATGATCTAGCATGGCTCCATGAGGCTGTACGCCAACTAATCAACGTTCATGATCCTAAAGTGTTTCCCTTATGCTAAGCGTTGCATATTCGGACACCGCTATCACTGACCCAATCGTAACTGAGGTACCGATGCCGTCTTGACAAGAATGAAATTTCATTGGTTGCACCATCGAATTCACGATCCCTGAAAGCTCTATCTTGGGCTATTTCTGGACCTCACTAAAACGTTGAACCTTTTTACTCCCCTCCCCACTTTACATTTTCACTGGATCCTTCTCTAGGCTTAGGCTGAAGGCGTCCTTATAACAGCAGGGGTTGCACATATAGAGCTAGTACTTGGAGGATTGCTAACTTCATGGGGTAACCCAAACAAAGCCCATGTTTAAAGTTTCCATTGCACTCACATGCTAGGGGAGGCTGATCTATGATTATGATCTTTCGTTTAGCTACTGATCATATCTACAGGGTATCTTAGGTATGAATTTAGTGGACCAAAAGCCAAAACATTGGCATCAAACGAAGGATTTTGCAATCGTGATGTGTAAATTTTAGGCAAATATTAATTCCATTAATCTTGACTTTAACAAGATTTCATGCAGATAATACATTACAGTATCTTTGAAACTGGTTTCATCGATAAATTCGAGCCACAAAACGCTGATGACAAAATTGACTATGGATTCTAAATGATTCATCATTAATTGAGAATCTTGAATCTTTAGACGTCATAAGCTTGATGCATGAAAGGATTTGTTACTTTGGATGAAATGCATGGAGAAAGGGACCAAACCTGAAAACAGTCTCTCTCCTTTTGCTATTCACAATCCACCTTCTCAAATTAGAATCATCTTGGTGAGCTCCCTTTTTCGCGAAAACCAGAGAGAAAGCCCCAAGAGTAGCGTCAGTCCCTCCTCCCTCTTCTTGCCTCAAAATGACTCCCACTTAGACTGATGGAGCCCTTCCTTTTGTTCGAATCCGCCACCTCTCTTCCTCTCTAACCATGAAAGAAATCTTTTCTCCCCACAGAGGTGCAAGTTGCTCGTCCCCCTTTTTTAGAATCAGTTTTTTTTTATTTCCGTTAATTCTGTTGAAAAGCTTTTTTTTTTTATTCTACTTTCATTTATTTATACCGTTGTTTATTGTTGTTTTATTTTTTAATTTCTTAATTTTTACTTTTTTAATTATTTTTAGTTTCAAATTTTATTATTTTTTTAGAATCAGTTTTTTTTATTATATGTATATATATTATTTACTTATTTATTCATTTATTCATCATTTTTATTTTTATTATTTTTCTTTCTTTTATTTTTCTGATTTATTTTAAATTTCAGATTTAATTCTTGTATTCTGTTTTTTATTCTGTTTTCAGATTTTTATTTTTGTATTCTGTTTTTTATTTCTTTTCTGTTTTTAATTTGTTATATCTCCTTTTTTCTGCTCTTAGAAATTTTTATTAGGTTTTTTTTTATTAAATCTCAGATTTTGAATTTTTTAAATTTTCTTTTCTTCATTTTTCTGATTTTGAAAATTTTAAATTTCAGAAAAATTTTAATTTTTTGATTTTTTTTAGTTAATGTTTACTATTATTATTTTTGATCCAAGTTTATTTTACAAAATAATTTTGTTTTTTCTCCCTTTTTTTTAAAAACAATTTCATTGTCTGTTTCTGTTTGTCTGTTTTCTGCTTAATTGTTTATCTGTTTTATGTTTAATTGTTTTTTTTTCCATCTATTTTCTTCTTTTTCTTGAATTCTGATTTTTATATTTAGTTTCTTGATTAATTTTGATAATTGGGAACCTCGGACATAAATGGATGTTTACAGTTTGCCCCTCTTTACTCATTTTCCTACTAGATAATGTGAGAAATAATTCTCTGAGTTATCGAGGTAGGAAATGAGTAAAGACGTGAACACCTAATGTCCGAGGTGGTTTTTTTTTGAAGAAGTCCAAGCAGCGATTGAATGACCTTACCGACTTCGTGTGCCGATAGGGTTTGAATATGCAAAGCTGGATGGCATAGCCTAAGTAGGCTGAAACGAGTGAAGGCTTATTAGAACAAGTGTGGAATGCAATGGGGTTGCTTGTTTAGGACAAGCAAAATGAGATCAAATTGGCCTATTAAAATAGGCAAAGTAGAAGAGAAGGGCCCGTTAAGACGAGCTCGATTGGGGTAAAAGAGCTGTTTGAGGCAGGGAAGCGTGCAAGAACTAAAATGTAGGCTATGTACAAGGTGGCCGACACTATAGGCCAGAGTGCAGAAAACTAAACTTGATGAGGCCTGACAACATAGGCCATGATGCAGAAATGTAGATTTGATGATGGCCTGACATTATAGGCCATGATGCAGAAATGTAGATTTGATGATGGCCTGACATTATAGGCCATGATGCAGAAATTTAAACTTGATGGGAATCCGTTGTTGACGGGAAAGTGCAGATGAAAGGTTGCGGGATGAATGCAAACTAACGACCAGGGTGACGGAAATTCGTGTTTGAAGTCTGTTGTTGACAGGAGAATGCCAATGAGATCGGTTGTTGCCAGGAAGATGCAAATGAAATCCTGGCAGTTGCCAGGATAAATCCGAACCTGTATGACAAGTGGACAGAAAAATAAGCGTGCTTGAAGTCTGTTGTTGGCGAGAGAATGTAAATGGGGTGGTCCATTGTTCGGAAAATGCAAATGAAATCTGCTGTTGCCAGGATAAATGCAATTTTGGCAATTGGACAGAAAAATAAACGTGCTTGAAGTCTGTTGTTGGGGAGAATACAAATGAGGTCCCGTGATGTTAGGGAAATGCAAAATGAAATCTGTTTTGCCAGGATAAATGCAAACAATTAGACGGTGATAGAAAAATTAAGCGTGCTTGAAGTCATTGTTGGACGGAGAATGCAAATGGTCCAATTGTTTGCGGGAAAATGCAAATGAAATCTGCTTTTGCCAGGATAAATGCAAACACAGCTTTAGGCAGTGAGTAGAAAAAAAGCGTGCTTGAAGTCATTGTTGTGAGGAGAATGCAAGTGAGGTCACTGTTGCGGGGAAAATGCAAATGAAATCCTCTTTGTTGCGGGGATAAATGCAAACTGCTAGGCAATTGAGTAGAAAAAATAAGCGTGCTTGAAGTCTTGTCGTTGGCGGAGAATGCAAATGAGGTCCATTGCTTTAGGAAAATGCAAATGAAATCCTAACATTTGCCAGGATAAATGCAAAAATAAAATTTGATGAGGCGACAACATAGGCCTGGCGGTAAATCTAAGCTATGGCGGCACGACAACATAGGCCTGGCTGTGAAATCTAAGCTATGGCGGTGACAACATAGGCGAAAAGCGGTAAATCTATACGAAGGCGGCACGACAACATAGGCCTGAAAGCATTAAATCTACACTAAGGTGGCGACAATATAGGCCTGGAAAGCGAAAGATGCAATGCTATGGCAACGACAACATAGGCCTAGCGGTAAATCTAAGCTATGGTGGCCGACAATATAGGCCTAAAAAGCGATGTAAATCGATCAATGCTATGGCTGACAACATAGGCGTTGGAGCAAATGTAAGGATGGCTGATATTTTAGCCGACAACATAGGCGATGAAGCGAGAAATGAAGGATGCAATGCTATGGCACGACAACGTAGGCGATGGTGAAATGTATGGATGTAAGGCTATGGCGACAACATAGGCGATGGTAAATGTATGGATGTAAGGCTATGGCACGACAACAAGGCTGAGTGAGCAAGAATGATGCATTCTACCTTGCAGTTTGAAGGTTTTTTTTGGCACTTGATGATTATTCTTTGGGAAAACTTGGGAACCATATCTTGCCTGATTTAAAATATTCTGACAATTGAGGAATGCCTTGGTTTGAATGAAGTTTGGTAGCACATTTTGCCCGGTTTGGAAGGTTTCAATGAGGCTCAACTTGAATTTTTTGATTGAAGTTGGGGAATTAAGGATTGCCTCAACTTGGATTTTCTTTGAGATGTTTTCCCTAGTTTGAACTTGAATTTAAATCTTCCTTGGGCAAATGTTTGCCAGGTTTGGACTTGATCCAAAATCGAGGATAAACTCATCGAGCTTTTGTGGCGAGTGTTTACTCAGTTTGAACTTGATTTTGAGGGCTGACCTCAAATTGATTTGTGTGGGCAAGCGTTTTTGGTCTTGACTTGATCAGAATTTGAGGTGACCTAAAATTAAAAAAATTTTTTGGCAAGCGTTTGCCTGTTTTCTGACTTCGATCAGATTTTGAGGGTGACCTCAAATTAAAATTTTTGGGGGCAAGCGTTTGCCTCGTTTGATTCTGATCGGAGAATTTGAGGTGACCTCAAATTGATTTTGTGTGGGCAAGTATTTGCCCGGTTGAAATCTTTTAATTATGATCAACTCGGGCAATTTTACCGAGGTCTTAATTGGTTTTTGAAAGATGAGTTATGGAATGCTTGAATGACAAAATGCTTATTGCGATGTTTGAATGAATGAAAGAAGAATATGGTGTTTGTGATGCTTGGATGCATGCAGAAATGGTGTGGGTTCTTATTTTGATGCTTGAAATAAATATTTGATAAAATAGATGCTTTGAATGAATGCAAACCATGAAATGGTGTAAAATTTTGTTTCTCTTGATTTTGATTTTTTTCTGACACCTTCTTCCTCGACAACCCCATAATGGGTATGAAAGGTATCAAGAATCAAGGCGAGCTGGATTGACTCAGTCTCTTGGTTTATTGGTCAATTTTGGAATCTTCTTTCCGGGATCTTTGAGATCCAACGGTCAATATTATTGAGTAAGATACACTCCTTTTTGGTGGTATCATGGCTGGTAGGAAGATGAATTTTTGGGAAACAATCCTATCGTGTTGCAATGGTCAAGGATTCATCCGACTTGTCATAACTTTTCAAAATTAATCCTTTTTATTTTTACATTTTTCACATCTTTTTTGGCATGTGCGCTATTGAGGGGTGTGAAGTGATTCTGGATGGTTAATGAAAAAATATAGAGAAGGTTTGCAAAGGATGTTTGAGGTAGTGTACTTGAAAGGGAAAGATGACAAAAGATGTGGGTTCGATTGCCCAAATGGCACCTTTTGGTGAAAATACCAATGCTGCTTTTCATAATCTTGATTGTCGAATTAGCCAAACTTGAGAAATGGAAAAATTTTGCCCCAGTTTTAAGAAGATATGAGGTGCGAATGTCGTATTTGTCTTGGAATTCTGTATTGGACCTTAATTTTGCCTGGATTATTCTTTTGAGTTTTTAACCCAGCAGGTCTTTTTGGATTGCCCTAACCTTTGCCTGGGTCGCCCTTACGGGTTTTCGACCTAGCGGACTTTTATTTGATTATGCCCTAACTTTTGCCTAGGTCTCTTTTGAAGATTGTTGACCTAGCGGGTCTTCTGTTTGATTGTGCCCTAACTTTTGCCTAGGTCATCTTTTATTGTTGACCTAGCGGGCTTCTGTTTGATTGTGCCCTAACTTTTGCCTAGGTCATCTTTTGAGGGTTTGTTGACCTAGCGGGCCTTCTGCTTGATTGTGCCCTAATTTTTGCCTAGGTCTCTTTTGAGGGTTTGTTGACCTAGCGGGCCTTCTGCTTGATTGTGCGCTAATTTTTGCCTAGGTCTCTTTTGGATGGTTGACCTAGCGGGCTTTTTCTTTCTTGTATCGCCCTAAGTTTTGCCTAGGTCCTTTTGACGGTTAACCTAGCGGGCTTTTCTTTCTTGCATCGCCCCAACTTTTGCCTAGGTCTTTTTGATGGCTGACCTAGCGGGCTTCTTCCTTCTTGTATCGCCCTAAATTTTGCATAGGTCTTTTTGGCGGCTGACCTAGCGGGCTTTTTCCTTCTTGTATCGCCCTAACTTTTGCCTAGGTCCTTTTGACGGTTGACCTAGCGGGCTCTTCTTTCTTGCATCGCCCCAACTTTTGCCTAGGTCTTTTTGGCGGCTGACCTAGCGGGCTTCTTTTTTGCATTGCCCTAACTTTTGCCTAGGTCTTTTTGATGATTGACCTAGCGGGCTTTTCTTTCTTGCATTGCCCTAACTTTTGCCTAGGTCTTTTTGATGGCTGACCTTGCGGGCTTCTTTTTTGCATTGCCCTAACTTTTGCCTAGGTCTTTTTGATGATTGACCTAGCGGGCTTCTCTTTCTTGCATTGCCCTAACTTTTGCCTAGGTCTTTTTGATGATTGACCTAGCGGGCTTTTCTTTTTTTCTTGAATAGTTGTACGTTGATCTTGCCAGGATCTTTTGGTTCCTAATTCAGCGGATCTCATCGTGTATCCCTAATTTTGCCTGGATGTGAACTTGATTCCAGCAGGATGTTTTTGTTTGACAAGACACTTTGAATAGGGGTCTAGAATCCCTGGTTGTTATACTTCCTCGTTGGGGTTTTTCTCTTTTAGCTTGATTAATTCGACGTTCAAGATTACTTATTACAAGACATAGCATCCTCACCAATTGGTATTTATTGTTTTGGTGTAGGGATAAGAAGTGGGTTGAAGAGATAAAAAGAATGGTACATTTTTAGAAGTAAAGCTAAAATGTAAAGCACGTGCTTAAGTGATATGAAAAATGTAATTTGTATTTATTCATTGCTGTTTATTTACAAAAGATTAACTTTGAAAAGTACGACCATTTCTGGATGAATATCCTCAATTTGTATTAAGGTCTCATTGTGGTTGCTCCCGCCTCTTTCAAATTTATTGACGGCTCTCAGTGATCGGGCAACCATCGTTTTCCTATTTCAAAGAGCAAGCCTCCAAAAATCCAGCCATTTGCATCAATCGTGCTTTTGTACCTACGCTCAATGCGTAGCAATCCTCGTGAGAATGACCACAAATCCCCACGTAATCGATCGTGTTAGCGC
>JAMKYM010000439.1:0-76376 GCA_026541065.1 Canavalia ensiformis
CTGTTTTTATTTTTATATTTAATTTTTTATTAAATTTGAAATATTAGTTTCAATTAAATTATTTTTTTCAAGTGTGTTATTCTTTTAGTTTTTTCTTAATTTTCCCGTAAACTTTTTTAAATTTTTTTTTATTAAATTTCAAAATTTTCAATTTATTATTTTAATATCAATTTTAACAATTATATCTTAAAGTGTGACTTTATTAATTATTTTAGGCTTTTTAAACTTTTATTGCACAAACTTATTTTTCAATTTAACTTTTACTTAATTATTAAATTTTATTTCTTTCCAATTTTATTTAAAATTGAATATATAATTTAATCAATTTTTGTTTCAAAAATTTCTAACTTTATTAATTTGTTATGTTTTTTTCACAAACTGTTTTTTAAAATAAATTTAAATTTATATTTTCTAATTTATTTTTAATTATAAAGTTTTTTATACCCTAACATTACTTTTTGATTCTTTTACAATTAATTAAAATTTTTAAAAACAATGTTTCGTTCTAAAAATTTTTCATCTTTTAAAATTGTTTAACAAACTAATTTTTTCAATAAAAAACTGATTTTCAAAATTTTTTTTATTAATTTTAAATTTTTTTTTAAAATATATACTTTTTATTCTTCTTCTACAACGACATTTAAATTTAATAACCTAATATTTACTACCATAATCTTAAACTCAAAATAACTATCCAACTATTTAGTCTAACAACATACTTTCTACATTTTACTAACCTTTTATCTCAAACTTTGTGTTAGTGGTAAATCCAAGCTAAACTGTGGTCCCCAAACAAAATTTAAACTGGAAGTTCAAGTTACGCTGTGGTCCCGACAAAATCTTAAAATAGCCAAAAAAACAAAAAAGGAATAAGGGAAACATGCATAACCAAAACTGAAACAGTCCCCACATGCTTAAATAGGAAATGAAATTGTAATGTAAACCGCCTAAATTTAGGCAGCACTTTTAAAATTTAAACATAAACACGCATAAATTTAGGCGCTGAAACTGTAGAATCCTATCCCACTTTAATTTAAACGTAATTCAATACGCTTAAAATGGTGCGCTTTAAGCACTATTTGCAACCCTGCGCGCTGAAATTATTTTATATGTTGCATTCGTGGAGTCCTATCATCAATAAAGCTATACGTCACCTGTAGAGAGTCTTGTTCTGCTTTAATTTAAGCGTAATGTCAGTACGCTTTAAATACTGTTTCCAACCCCTATGCGGAATAACTTTTGAATCTACCCTTAACGTGTAAATAAATATTTAAAAAATCCTATTTTGAAAAAATAGCCGAAAAGGTGCTCTTTGTGTGGAGGTCCCCTGCCAATTCGGCTTTGCCTAGTGGCTCGAGCTCGCATGCGACGATTACGAGAAGTGCACCAACTCTTTGAAGCTTAGTAGCTCGCTACGGTACTCGCCTCGAGTTCATACAGGTTAGCCACAATTATCCCATTGCTCCTTGAATCAAGAAATTGACGCGGCTTCGCGTAGATTATACACGAATCGGAGGAATGAATTTATGCTTACATAGGTGAACTTGTGATATCTGGATTGCGAACATTAGGCTCCCGATGCAATTCGTAATTATTTAAAAATCAATTGCGTGTTATCTTTGTTAGCTACTATTTTTTATCAATATTCAATGCTGAATCTAGTCATAGATCCATAAGATACGCATTTATTGCTTCGACGTTGATTCATGACATTCTCTAACTCGAACGAGGAATTGTAGTTCTATGAGATCTCTCTTCTGCCTTCTAAATGCATTTTAAAATTCTTTTGACTCCTCCAAATCTGAAATTATATTTGGTTTGTGCTGATTATCATGTACTTCGAGGTCAAGGTATTAAATAGAAATTGTATCTTGCGATTAGTAAGGTCATTCCTCTGTGATTCTGTTTTGGATGCTGTTGGATTGGTATACAGAGTAAGGAAGCTGTGACGAACCAAATCACAGGAGTCATACTTCGTACATTTCATAGTTGGTTTTGGTATGAACATATGGTGCTATCTTGAAGTAATGTCACATAGTGACCATTCATTAAGAAATATAACAATAGTTTCACTCCAGTGACGTTGATGTTAAACCCTTCAATATTCTGGGATGCTTTAGTCTGCATATTGACAGAATGAAGACAGGTCCAATGCCAAAGCTGTATTGACGTTTGGAAGGTAAAAGAAACGCCTACGTCCCAAGGTTTCTCAATACCTGCAAGCGCGGCGTCCTGGACTCCAGCGTTCTGGGCTTATTACACGAGCATACGCATTTTGGCACGTTGTCATATCAACCATCAGGGGTGGTGTACTCAGTGTACGAGCTCGGCTTCCAATTCTGCAACGTATATTCCCTCTCACCCATACACAAACCATGGCAGCTTCAAAGATCAAGTTGGTAGCATGGGTAGTGAAGAGATGGCTATACATAGGATTTGATCATGCATTGGCAAGAGTTGTGCAGTTGTCTGGAGTTGTATACACGTGCGAGGGACGAAGCTAACAGCGAAGTAAAGTGGCTTTGAAGGCCAGAAAGCTAGCCTGGAGTTGTATACTATCGAGTTCTCAAATCATATATACATGATGATGATCAGCGGGCTAGAGGTCCGACTAGGGGCTTCGAGCAATTCCCCCCTCCCTCGTTCACGTTGACACCTTTCAAGTACCCTAAGAAAAGAAGCCATGAAAGCCTACAGTCCTCATGAGAGGATATATTTCGACCCTCCCTACTAGCAGCCATGCGCTCGAAGCTACACAAAGATCATGCAGCCACGTGAGTTCGTGCAAAAGTGCTCCAAATTCGGGGAAGAGAGATGCAAAACCGGACGCATATTCCTACTCCCCAGAAGTGGAGGATCCCCAAACGTGTCTCAGCTTCTCGAAAAGTTTGTCTAAAGATTTTGGGAAACCATGCTCACGTTAATTTCTGGGCAAACTCAGACCATACAAAGTCCCAGCAAGCAAGCGTAAAATTATGTAGGTTTTAGCCAAAATCAGAGGCCAAAATCGGTCTCATGCATGGATAGAGGCTGCATGCAAAAGGACAAAAGGGTGGGCCCTGCTCGCGAATTAGGCTTGGAGTGAGAGAAACACTGCTCATATTTACATATTGATTAAAGGAGTGCAATGCTACAAAGAACTAGTGGCTTAGATGGTTGAGCGCTGCATCTACGTTCTGTGACCTGGGTTCGAGTCCCTCATACCCCATTCCACCATTTTATTTCAGAATTTCCCTTCCTTATCTCGTGCACCTCACGTGCAGATTCAAACCGAGCCATATGAACCTTACAAACCAAGCCTCCCAAGTTTTCCCCAAGCCATGCGAGCCATGAGTCATCAAGAGTATTTCTCCCAAGCCACCAAGCTGCGAGCCAAATCAGCAACCTTCCCAAGCCACGTGAGTCACCAAGCCTCTCCTAAGCTTCTTCAAGCCACGTGAGCCACCAAAGCCCTTCCAGCCACAAGAATTCTCCCAAATTACAATTAGTCCCTCCAAATTTCTTAAAATTTCAAATGGACCCCCTACATTTCCCAATATTCCAGTTTGGCCCCTACACTCTTCATTATTCCAGTTTGGCCCCTGCATTCCCAATTATTCCAAATTAGCCCCAACCAAAATTAATGTTTTTTTGTTTTAAATCAAATTTCTTTTTCTTTCTTTCAAATAAAATCAAATTCTTTTTCCCCAAGTCAAGTTCAAATTCATTCTTTCAAATAACCTCAAACCCATTTTCCAAATCAAGTTCAATTTCTTTTAGATTCTCTTTCTCCAACTAAAATCAAGTTTAATTTTCCATAGAATTTCAAGTCAACTGTTTCATTTCAACCAATTCCTTTCCTCGAAACCTAAATTAAGTTTAAATCTTTCCATCAAGTTTAACTTCTCAAATCCAAAATCCAGTTTGTTTTAAATCAAACCCAATCTTCTTCTCTATTACTTTCAAATTAAATTCTTTGGTTCTAGGTCTCACGCAATGAACCCTAAGCCCGAACTGGTAGCTTTTTCTGCTGTTCGATGCTTAGGAATTCATATGGTCTCAAGTGAAGTTGTAGTTGTCTTGGGCCCTGTGCATATGTGGACTAAGAATCCCTTTCAAATAACCTCAAGAAAAATTCTTTGGTTATAGGTCTCACGCAATGAACCCTGAGCACGAACTGATAGCTTTTTCTGTTGTTCGATGCTTAGGAATTCGTATGGATCCCAGTGCAGCCGTAGTTGTCTTGGATCCTATGCATATGTGGACTATGGATTCTCCTTAAAATATTTTCAAACACTCCCGAAGGTCAAGCCTTCAAGCACCTTTTTTTCAAACACCCCCGAAGGTCAAGTCTTCAAGCACTTTTTTCAAACACTCCTTTTCAAGTTTCTCTGAAGGTCAAGCCTTCACAAACTAGAACCATGTAAGCCTTGAGTTTCCCATTGCACCGGGGAATACATAGGAGCAGGATCAAGTCTTATCAAGCTAACCTCCATCAAGTTATTTATTTTCACTCTAACAAAAGGGATCAAGCGATTTTCAAAAATCACACACTCGATTTAAGGGTATCGTTCTTCGGAACGGGCGAATAGGGTACCTAACACCTTCCCTATTCGTAACGGACTCCCGAACTTTGAATCTCTTCCTCGAGTTAGGGTTATTCCAAGTATTTTCCCTTAAATAAAAATTTGGTGGTGACTCCACATAAAATAAAATTCATTTTCAAGTTTTAGCGAGTTTGTCGTCTCGTTGTGATGACGGTTGCGACAATGATCGCGCTCAATCTTAATTTGATCATGCAATATCTCTAAGCAGGATTATACCAATATTAATATCGTAAAAAATAATCTAGGTCAACCTAATTTGTAACACAAAAGCCCTAGTCAAACTTATAAAAAAGAAGGCAATGCCTTGAAGGTAGAAGATCTTCGGTAGCATGAAATGCAATATCCTATGACCAACCTTACTAATATACGATTTTTTTTTTATTATTGTCTCTAGTTTCGAATTATAGATAACTCTTTTTATTTGAGCTTTATTTTTTTATCTATGATGATCCTTTGTGTCGCAATCTAAATCATAACTACATGACAAATGCATAAAAAATTATTAGGTCTAAAATTTTAAAAATAGAATCATTACCAAATTTTATTTTTGAAGAGAAGTATTTGGAAAAATCCTAAGAGATCTAGGTTTGAGATTAGTTACAAATAAGAAAGGTTCAAGCATTTTATTTTTCCATTCTAAAGAACGGTACCAAAGATTAAATGTACAATTTAAAATAATTTTGAAAAAAAAATTATTTGATCCATTTTTACATTAAAATTAAATATTTAAATAATATAAGAATAACATATTTATTTATATACGTGAAAGAATAAAATAAATATGCATAGAAAATAACCTCATAAAAAGATCCTGCTTCTATGTATTGCCTTGTACGATGAAAAATTTTAGAAAACATAGTTCTACTACTTTAATTGTTGAAAATTAATTTGAAAACAAATTTTGCAAAGGAATTTTGTATCAATATTTTTTAGAGTAAATTTAATTTTTGATAATTTAAGAAATAATTTTTGTAAGAAATTAAATTTAAAACAATTTTGTTTGAAATTAAATTTTGAAAAAAAAAAAAACTTAAAAGCTTTGTGAAAGAATGGTGAAATAAATATATACGGAAGGTTTAAGATAAACATATTAATGCACAATATGAATGATTGAGAGGACTATACATATATATTTGTGATTTTTTGCACTAAATTTAGAATTAAAATTTATTTTATAATTAATTAAACATAAAATATATAATTTTTATGTTAAAAAAATCTCAAATTCACATGTACACAAAGTTTAAGCCAAACGTATTGATATATTGTAAACCTTTGTGATTCCAATAAATAAAAATAATAGAAAAAATTGCACATTCATACTTCAAGAGTTATTATGTAACATCTAAATTATATATTTATTAAAATTTAAATATAGTATTTGAATATAATTATATTATTAAGATAAGTTATAAGTTAATATGGGAAGGAATTATGGCAACAAACAAAAGTTGAGCCACTAAATTAAATATTTAAAAGAGGAGTGTAGAAATTGACTATAAATAAAGAATTAACACAACAACAAAAATTTGTATTAATTACTGAAACAATCGGTTGCAAAAATAGTCAAATTGGTTGTTAAATAATTTTGTCACCAATTTTTTGACTGAAGCAAAGGTAGTTGCAAAAAAAAAATTTAGTAGCATAGTTTAGCGATCAAATTCGGTGATTGGTCGCAAAAATACTTAAATTAGCAATTGAATTGGTTGGTCACCATAAGTAAAATTGATCGTAATTTTGATTACATAATAAGTTATAGATGACTAATTTAGTGACCAAATATTTGGTCACTAAAATCAGTCATTACATTGGTTGTTATGACATTTTAGTTGTGACCAGTTTTTGCAACTAAATTTTCAATTGCTAAATTCAGTTACTAAAATAAGTTGTTGTTCGTACTAAAAGATGACTAATTTTGCAATTAACTTTTCAGTTACTAAAATCTGTTGCTAAATTTAGTCACTATGTCATTGTAATTGAAACCAAATTTGTGATTGGATTTTTTGTTGTAAGATCGGTTATTATTTTTTTAGCTACAATTTTTTAAATTTTTGTTTTTTCACATAATTGAATGGAATAACTTATTTATATCAATCCTATAGATAATAATTATCTAAAAAAATAGAAATATTAGAATGAAAGATCATTAAACAAAAAAGTTGACAAAAGTAACATAAAATTCATACATGTTTAAGTCTAAATAAGAATTAGTTCATGTAATATATGGAGATAATGAGAATACAAATAAAAATTCAAATTTCAAATAGAAAATTTCATAAAATTTGCAGAACAAAATCAAGGAGGTGGATGACTAATGTTAGGAGGTTCGTTGCCATCACACTGATCATCAATTGTAGCATCACTTGCTTATTCATTTTCAGTCAAGCTTATGAATATAGAGCTAGATGGTAATCCTAAATGTTGCACAATTGGATAAAGAACATGTTTAGTCTAAGAAAGCTCACTTGTTTATTTATATAGCTTTGACTTTGTCCGAGAAAGCTCGATTGTTTACTTATCCAGCTTTGACTTTGTTTGTTGCAACTCTTCACTCATGTTAGTGATAATCTACTCATATTCAATCCCAACATTAACATTAGGTTGAGTATAGTTGATGGATGGGGTTACAAACTCGTCATCCAGTTAGCCCAACCCATATACATGTCCTTTCTTGTTCCATCCTCCAACAACATAAAAAAATGTCGTTTAATAGAGCCATGTATATCATCTTGAAGGAATTTGGCTTGTCAATGAAAAAATTCCTCCTACAAAATATGATAAGATATAAGTGTTTACAATAAAAATAATAAAATAATTTACAAATAAAATTAAAGTTGAAATATACATGGGATAATATTCTTTGCTTTGTTGTTTATCCATTCTCCAGCTTTATTCTTTTTAGTCCTTTCCATAAAATCAAATGCAGTTAGATCTCATTCAAACTCGTTACTTTACATACATAATGTTGAGCTAAAATTTAAAATAACTAAAATTAATAAAAATAAGTTAAATATTTAATTTTCAATTACCACCCTAGTATGATGAACAACAACAGATATAGAATCATCAGTATAAGGAGCCTCCACTATCACAAGCCTGATTTTTCTTGCAAACACTGCTCCTCTTTTGGAAGTCTTATGTAACCCAATGAAGGTCCAATTTTTGTCTAACCTCTGAAGTAATTCAAATACTCTTGTCCTTACCATTTCGTACCTTATTCATTATATTCTTCATTGTTATCAAACTTTTATGCTCAAATATTGCTCTGATGGTAATATTATGTTGCGGTAACCACTTATAACTGTTCTACACGAAATTAAAATATACATACAAAAATAATGAACAATAGGTAAGTAACATAAAAAAGATGAAATTCAATGTTACCTGAAATTCTTCAAACCACATGTTTCTAACTTGTATAAGGACAGAACTTCAAGTAGGCGAAGCATCATCGAATTTAGACTTAATAATTTAGATAAAAATATTAATATTAATTATTTTTGTTTGTTATGGTTGACTTGAGTTGACTTGACTTGGTAAGTTACCGTCAAGTCTTCCACATGCTGAATTTCGTGCACCCAATATGGAACCTGCTCGTGACTAGATTTAGTACAGTACAATCAACAAATAAAATATAAAAAATCTAGATTTAAGATTGAACTATGATTAAAACGGATAATTAAAAGAGCATAGAATAGAATTTGTTCATATTGAAAAAAATTGTTAAACTATTTTTATAATAGAGGAGTAGTGTGATAAGCAAAATTCTTCAAACGCTCTCTCTTCTCTAACAGTTCAATTCACACTTTCCAGTGACTCCGCCCTCTTTTTAACTCTTCACATTCTGCTTGATGGGAACAAAAAATGTAGAACGCATTCTAATGTTGTGACATGCCATCATTTCCACACCCTGGGCCTACCTTTCATTTTTGACTAATTTTCTCATGAAATTTCTTCTTCATATGCATCTGGTTCCAAATTACAGTCATTTGCAGCCTTGATGGATGAAAATAAATATGAAAATCGGCAAATATAGTTAGGAAATATTGTTCCAGAACCTGAGTACATTGTAAGTACAACTGCAATGGTAATCTCGATGCCATGAAAGTCTTGATGGTTTGGAATAGTAAAGACCAAAACAAATCAACCAATTAGCATTCACTCTTCTACCAACATAAACTTGGTCAAAACTACCCTTATCCAAGAAAACTAACTCGTAAAACTATATCCTTAGTTTCCAAATTAGAGCATTCTAATAGAAAATGAAAAAGAAAAAATAAAGAACAAATAGAGAAGAGAAATTAAAAAGAAACATAAATCCATTCTATGAAGGAAAAAAAATTAACTAATTGATCAGAAAAATTGATAACATAACTAAAGTAATTAAAATTTCAGGTGAAAAACTTGCACCTGCAAATCACAACCTCAAACACAAAGCAAACTTGAAGTTAAGCAATTCTAGGTTAGGCTGATGGAAATGGTGCGATGCTGAACTGTTTTGAGTCTAATCCTTTGTGCTTGTATTTCAAATGCTCATTTTCAGTCCAACGAAGTCTCCTCACCAGGAACAAGACCCTAGCATTCTTACAAGTCACACTTTTGGGTTAACTTTGAATTAAAGTCACAGCCCGTGGAAAATTAACGATGAAGGAATGTTCCAAACAAAAGCTGGAATAAAATAGAACTTCTTTGATTTATTTTTCCTTCCTTGTTATATTATTATTATTGTTATTATTATTATTATTATTATTATTATTATTATTATTATTATTATTATTATTATTATTATTATTTTGAGGGAAGAATGTGAATAGAATAAAATTTGGTTAGTTTTAACCTACTTTTTTTGTATTTTGATAGTTATCAATGAATTAATATTAATTATTAATTTATTTTAAATTTAAAAATCGATATATTATAATAAACTTAAAATATTTTTAGATAAATTAAATTTTAATTTATTATAAATTTATCTTAATTTAGATTTAATTTTTAAATTTAAATTTTTGATATTATATAAAAGTTCAATATTATAATTTTTACAATTTATTTTCTTAATTTTGATACAAAATTATTTAAAAAATAATAAACTTTTAAAAAAATTATAAAACTAATTTTACTTATTTTATAAAATATATTTTTAATATTTTATTTTATTTATTTGATCATATTTATTAAAATATATTTTAAATTTAAATTATAAAAAATTGAATTTTTAATAATTTTAATAAATATTTTAATATTATTTATACATAAAATAAATATTGTTGTAACTATAATTACAACGAAATGACAAACTCGTTAAAATTTAGAAAGAATTAATTAAGTAGTGGAGTCACCACCAAATTGTATTTTAAAAGGAAAAACATTTGAAAAAATCCTAACTTGAAGAAGAGTTCTAAGTTCAAGAGTCGATTACGAGTTGGAAAGGTATTAGCATCCTACTCGTCCGTTTCGAAGAATGATACCCTTAAATTGAGCGTGTGATTTTGATGTTTTGAAAACTATTTGATCCCTTAAATAGCATAGAAATAAATAGATTTATGTATGAAGATAGCCTGACAAGACTTATTTTTGAAGAAAATCCTTAACCCACACATACATCAAGTTTGAGATAAACGAAAGTTGTACTATGACCTAAATGATTTCCAAATATTGAATAGTAGGATATGTCGCAACCGTAATTCCGACGAGACGACGAACTCGCTAAAATTTGAAAATTGAGTTTTTGGATTATGTGGAGTCGCCACCAAATTTTTACTTAAGGGAAAAAGATTTGGAAAAAACCCTGACTTGAGGATGAGAGTTAGGTTCGGGAGTCAGTTACGAATGGGGAAGGTGTTAGGCACCCCATTCACCCGTTCCGAAGAACGGTACCCTTAAACGGAGTGTGTGATTATTTGAAAATGGTTTGATCCCTTTATTAGAGTGAAACTAAATACTTGATGGTGGTTAGGCTGACAGGACTTGATCCTGCTCCTACGTATTCCCCGGAGCAATGAGAAACTCAAGGCTTACGTAGTTCTAGTTTGATTTGATTTGAAGGCTTAACCTTCAAAAGTGTTTAAAAGAGTGTTTGAAAGGTACTCGAAGGCTTGACCTTAGGAGCTACTTGGAAAGTAATATTCGAAAATGTCTTGATTATTTTGAAAGAGAAGGGCAATCCCCATCCACATATGCACAAAGCCCAAGACAACTACGGCTGCACTTGGACCCATACGAATCTCTAAACAACGAACAGCAGAAAAAGCTACCAGTTCGTGCGCGTGAGATTAAGAATCGCAAAACAAGATTTTTATTTTGAAAATCGATGAATAAAATAAGCAAGGTTTTTATTTTGTAAAAAGGAAAGGCAACCCTAATCCACATATGCACAAGGCCTAAGACATCTACGTCTACACTTGGACCTATACAAATCTCTAAACAACGAAAAGTAGAAAAAGCTACCAGTTCGTGCTTAGAGCTCGTTGCGTGAGATTAAGAATTGCAAAACAAGATTTTTATTTTTTTGAAAATCGATAAAAAGGGCAAGTTACAAGTAAGTATTTTGAAATTTTGGAGGAATCTATCAACTAAGGAATGTTATGTTTCATGGATTATTTAGGGATTTTGGATTTTTTATGAATTATTTAGGAATTATAGAATTTTTTATTAATTTTCTGGATTTTTAGAATTTTTTATTAATTTCTGGAATTTTTGAAATTTTTATTAATTTCTGGAAATTTTGAATTTTTTATTAATTTCTGGAAATTTTGAATTTTTTATTAATTTCTGTAATTTTTGAATTTTTTTATTAATTTTCTTAATTTCTGAAATTTTTTATTAATTTTCTTAGTTTCTGGAATTTTTTATTAATTTTCTTAATTTCTGGAAATTTTATTAATTTTCTTAATTTCTGGAATTTTTTATTAATTTTCTGGATTTTTGGAATTTTTTATTAATTTTCTGGATTTTTAGAATTTTTTATTAATTTTCTGGATTTTTAGAATTTTTATTAATTTTCTGGATTATTAGAAATTTTTATTAATTTTCTGGATTTTAGAATTTTTTATTAATTTTCTGAATTTTTAGAATTTTTATTAATTTCTTGAATTTTTAGAATTTTTTATTAATTTTTGTAGAATTTTAAATTTTGGAGAAAAATAATTTTTGTAGAATTTTGGAAAAGGATTGATTTAAAAGAAGGAATTAATTTTTATCTAGATAAATTTAAGAAAAGAACTTTGAAAGAATAAACTTGAATCGGCATTTAGAAAACCAGATTTGATCTATATTTGAATCAAATTTCAAGTAGGAACATTAAATTTATCTCGAGTAAAAATATTCGGAACTCAATGAAAAAGGATTAGTTGGTTTTGAACTAAAAATGAATAAACTAAAAAACCATGCACTTGATATTTGGAATGGCAGATTTGGGCCCGATATACATTTCATATGGCCTGTACATATGCACTGTCATATGCGACGCTCGTGACGAAGTTGGAAGCACATTTGGCCTATACGTGGGTACTGTCACGTGCAACACGCCTGACAACCATTCAATAAATGGAGTGGACCCGGGGTTCGAACACAGGTATCGAGCGCTATGGAGCAGTGAAGAGATCCATCAAGCTGGACCCTTGTTTTAAACCCAATATTCCAATAATTAAGTTTAAACAAAGTCTGGGAGTGAACAGTTATACAAGATTTGGCACGGTGCTTAGCTTTGTTTTGTTTCTCATTAAACCGAAAAGCAGAACCACTGCCCAGCTCCCTATAATTTGCAGGTCATTATTGAACCGTATCAGAAAAGGACTTTGACATATCCCATGCTGTTCTTTGTTATAGTCTTATTACAAACTCCAACTTTGTGCCATAGGTTGGACGTAAGGCTGATAAGAGGAGACGCAGTGAAGCATGAACAAACTCACGCCTTGGCTGAGTATTCTGCTAAACACTCTGGGCATATCCGTGCTTATTTCTTTTACTAATTCTAGAATAAAGCATGCCTCAGGTATCACTAACTAGTAGGACTAGACATGTGACATTTTTACGTAGAGATATATGGTGTATGAGGTCCTTGATCATAGGACACAACCGTATTGCTTTTGTCTCTCATGACACTTTAATTTCCTAATTGCTACCCTTCCTGGGTTTCTCTCAAAACGGATTATGGACAACATAACCTGCACTCATACAACTCCGCTCATGATCTGATATGGAAAGGAGGGCTCACGGGATTAGCTCATGCAGACCGTGAGGCCACTTGCTTATTTGCATACTAATCCAGTGGTAATTTTCAGATATAATGTTGTTAGTATTTGGTTGCTGGATAAGCGATCCTTTATAATTCTTGGGCCTTAGCCAACGCCTAGGGAGGATGACGAACAAGGGGGAGTTTGTGCCCACATCAATTGGGTTAGGATCGTTCATTGTGCTCTATTAACTCAAATACCAATTCCGACTTCTCGATATTGGTTGAATCCTGAATCGGGATCAGTTTGCTTGTTCCCTTGACGTACCGCGTAGACTCATGCAGCCATGCAAATGAATCCATACCCTAGAGCGGTTCAGATTGAAACATAGTATACAGACTTTTCTTGTATCCTCCCGACGTCTAACGCAAGGCTTGTATACCACAAAATGTGGAGAAGAAAAGACAACTGGGTCTGGAGGACGAGCTGCGTCATTTTGCCATAGATGTCATACTCATTGATTTAATGTCTTAGAACCCATAGGCATAATCGTGGGTGCAACTTGCAGATTTTAGATATCTCACAGAGGTTCTTCAATGGTTGTATCACGATTTATATAATTCAAAACACAGGACAGAATGATACACACGCAGAGTTCTTGACTTAATTTCGTTCCAGTACAGAGGATTTTAATCTTTAAGGCATGCATGCATGAACTATTATTGCAAACAAATTGTAATCTATGTTCAAGAATCATATTTACCAAGGTGATGAAAAATTTACCTGATTGTTTGCAGAAATCTCCTTTCCTTCTTCAAGGATCACTAGCCTTCTATCTTTCCTTGGGGTTCTTGATCTCCTTCTTCCCTTTTTTCCCGAGTTCGGAAAATGGAGAGAATTGAGAGTTAACAATCACCAGACTCCTCCTCCCTAGGTCTCCTTCCAAGAAGCTCCCACCCCAGAACTTGAGACTTCCCTTGTTTGTTTTTCGGACTCCCTTCCAGAAGGCTTCCCCCAAAAACTGAGACCCCCTCATGCATGAGCGCCTCTTCTTTTTTAAATTTGTTAGCCTCCTTTTGTTTTTTTTTTTTTTTGTTTTATCCGTTAGGTTAGTTTTTCTGTTTTCTTTATTCTTTTATTTTATTTTTTATTATTATTTAAAATTTTCAGATTTTTCTATTTTTATCATTATTATATTTTCTTTCAGGATTTTAATATTTTGTTTTATTTTATTTTGATTTTAAAATTTTTGTTGCTTTTTCAAATCTTTTAATTTTCTTTAATCTGCATCATCCTTTTTTTAAAGTTTTTATTTTTCTATTTTTCTTTTATTTTTCTTTATTTTCCATTATTTTTTATTTTATTAATTTTTGTATTTTCAGATTTTTACTTTTTCATGTTGTTTTTTTTTGTAGTTTTTCTGTTTATTGTACTTTTGATCTTTAATTTTTAATTTCCAGGTTTTTTTTTTGGTTTTTTAATTTTTAATTTCCAGATTTTTTCTAGATTTTACTTTTATATTTTATTTATTATTGTTTTAAATTATTTTTTGTTTTGATTTGCATATTTTTTATTTCTGGTTTTTCTTATTTTATTTTGTTTTCTTTTTTATTTTTTTCCTTTTTTATTATTATTCCAGATTTTGAATTTTGATTTTTTTATTTTTCCTGTTTTAATTACTTCTCTTTTTCTTTATTTATTAATTAATTTTAAATGGGGGCCTTGGACATAATTAGTTGTTTACAGGGTATACGACTAGTTTGTATGAGCTCATTGCGTGATATTTAGGTGTTTTCCTAGATTCACATACACACAGCTAGAGATAAACGAAGGTTGCACTAAGAGTCATATGACTATATGAATATTTAAAGGCAGGGTATGCTGTATATTCAAATTCAGAGCTCATTGCATGAAATCTATGATTATTTAAAATACGGAGTATATTTTGGAAACTTAATTTTTGTGGGTGATAGAAAAATGATGCGGTGTCTAAATACATTCTCGGATTCACATATGTACAAAGCATGAGGCAAGTGAAGGTTGCACTGAGATTTATAGGACTCTCTAAATATTGAAAGGTAGGGTATGCTGCACATTCAAATTCAAAACTCATTGCATGAAATCTAGAATTTAAAAAATCTCTGAATATATTTTGAAGTTTAATTTTAATTGAAAATTTTGATATAATAAATATTTTTCTAAATCCATATGCTCAAAGTCTGAGGCAAGCAAAGATTGCACTAATACTTATATGATTATCCGAATACTAAATGGTAGGGTATGCTACATGTTTGTATGTAGAGCTCATTGCCTGAGATTTAAAATTTTAAAGAGGCTTATATGAATTTTTGAATACTAAATGGTAGAGTATGCTATAAATCTAGACTAATAAAAAAATATATAAAGATGGTAGAATAATAAAAATCAAAATAAATAATAAAAATCTAAACTAGAATATGAAGAGGATAAGGTAACAAACGGTAACATGAAAATACTAATATTAGATAAAGTTAGTTATTCTTACCGCATTAAAATTGCAAAGTGGTCTGAAAGCTTCCATCTTAAAATAAGAATTACATGAGCTTACGCATTTACTTTTCTGCGTACTTCCAAATGTGGAGTCTCTTTATTCTTTTATTTTTTTTTTTAATCTCCCCTCTCCCTCCTCCCTCAAGACTGACTACGAGGAACATCTCCTTTTATAAAAGGATGAGGAGAACATCTCCTTTTATAAAAGGATGAGGAATAGAGAAAGTCATTCCTTTCTAATGTAAGATTTCTATTCTATATGTAAAAAAACTGACGAATATAAAAGTCTCACTTTTCTGATATAAAATTTCTTTTATTTTTATTTCACTTTTTTTTATTTTATTATATCAATATATCTTAAACAAAATTAAATATTCATAAATATTAACAAAATTTATAAATCATATATTTAATACATATACTAACAATGTATTTTATATCTATAGATATAATATATATATATATATATATACTTATAATTTAATAATTTATTAATAAAATAATTGATAATTATTTATATATAATACTTATATTTACGATTTATTTTATGCGTAGATATAAAGTATTTATATTTATATTTTAATATTATTATTAAATAATTATAACGAAATTCAACATATGTATATATATACTAGTTATACTTACCATTTCTCTTATAGAAATGGAGATAAGATAATTATCCCTACAATTGTAATTAAAATAATTAATGATAAAATTTAATATGTTATCAAAAGTTATTTATACCTACAATATAATAATTGTCATTAAAACAACAGTAGCTTTATGAAAAAAAAAAACTTTTAGCGATTAGAATGTCGTATATTATGAAAAGACGTAAAACATTTTTGTTTTTTACGTTTACTTTTATGCTTTAACTTAATTAGTAGTTTAATTTTATTAAAGGTAAAATTATAAAAAATAATTTAAGTGTTACATTTTTATTAATATACATATGATTATATCAATTTATACAAGTAAATATTAAATGTATAAATAAAATTATATATATACTAGTAGAAGTTTTGCACGGATTTGATTAAATTTTAAAATTGAATTTAAAATAAAATATAATTAATCAATAAAATATCTTTGAATTTTGTAGCTTTTGCAAAATTTATTTATTCTACTTCTATTAATTTTTTTTTATATTAAGTTTTGATCGATTTCTAAACAGTTCTAATTTTTATGTCAAAATTTTAGGATTAGGTCAATTATTAAAATAATAATTTTACTAATTAGTGTCATAATATCTTAAAGATAATTAAAAAATTAAGAAAAATGATAATTATTAATTTTTCAGAATATTTTTATTAAAATATTTTTACTTTTTAAAATTCAATCTAATTAATTAATAAAATAACTTTAACTTTTTTAATTTTTGTAAAACTAATGTATTCTACTTATTAAATTTTTTTATTTATATTAAGTTTGATTGATTCCTAAACATTTTTAATTTTTACGTCAAAGTTTTAGGATTAGGTTAATTATTAAAAAACTTTCTAATCAGTGTCCTAATATCTTAAATGTAGTTAAAAAATTAATAAAAATACTAATTATTGTTTTTAGAATAATTTGTTAAAATATTTTTTTAATATTTAACTGCTAACTTTAACTTATAAATTACCAAGATTCCAATAATAAAAATAAAAAGTTTTGTAAAAAATTATATTAAGATATAACTGTTTAAAATATTTGGATACATTCGATAGATGAAACATGTAAACATGTGATTAGATTGTGTGTAACAAAATAAAAAAAAGAATTAAAAATTAATAAAAAAATAAATAATAAAAAATTAAATAGTATTTATTATTTTTAATATATATATATATGTATATTTTAAATATATATATATATAATAGAAAAAGTAGGATAATATTTTTTAAAAATTAATTTACTGATAAAAATAATTAAATATCATTTAAAAAGTTTAATTAAATTGATTTGAATTTTAAATTTAAATTAAAATAAAATTTTAAATAGAGATTTAAATCTAGTAATTAATTTGATTCAATGTAGTCATTGTTTAAAAGAAATAAGAACTAAATACGATAATAAAAAAGATGGTTACAAAACCTATAATTACAAGTTTAATTGTCACAGTTTAAAGGGTAATAAATAAATCATAATTATATTTTTAAATAATAATTTATTTTAAATTTTAAAATCTTTTAAAATATTCATTCTTTTTACAACAATTCTTTACATATTTCAAAAGTCTTTAAGAAAAATTTGATAAAATAGAATATATTAAATAAATTTTGCTTCATACCTAAATGTAATGCATCAAATCTAATGTCTTCTTGAACTATGAACAATATCTTTAAACAAATAAATTTAACTTACAGTGTTTTTGTGAAAAGATCTTCTATGAACCAAAAACACTTTGACGTAAATTAAAGATCTATATGTTACGTTACACCCACAATTCTTGTCGTTTTCACTAGTTTTGCGCAAAATAGGTCATGTGTGTACTTGCTAATTCATAAGTGATATAAAGATTATGCATCAATCTCGTACAGGCGACCTCACTTAACACTCGTATAGTTTGACTTCATCAAGTGTATTCTGCATTTTATACACCACCCATAAGAGATATGATAGTCATTAAAAATATTAAGTTTAACGTCTCGTTCAATGCAGTCTAGCACATCTCACACCGTAGGAATAAAAAATAAATAGTTGTGCCAAAAGACCAACAATAACTTGTTATTACCCGTATGAACCTTCTTCATGGGATCTCTAATCACAAAGGTCAGGTTTATATTATTAATTATTTTATTTAGCTAAACCTCCATTTCCTTCGATGTCATTTACTAATCTTTTACTTCATGTGAAAAACAGTTAAATTAATCTTTGACTTCATATTAATTAGGATCCATAATTATATAGTAATTATTCATAAAATTTGACGTATATGTATATATCTCAATTTAATTTGTCAATTGTTTTCTCAATATTGCTTATTAACAATCATAATATATTTATACAATATATTTACTAAGAAATTTTTCTTAATACTTATCTTCAAATTCTCTTTCAAGTAAATAGTAATAACTTGATATCCATAATGTATTTTATTATCTATTTGAAAAATTCAAATCATGATATCTTTTAAATAATATTGAGTGTGACTTTTAAATAACTAAAAAGAATACAGGTAATTTAAATATTTCATTTTAAATTACCATCCTATTACGATGCACAGCAACAGATACAGAACCAACAGTGTATAAAGAGGCTCCACTATCACAAGCTCGATTTTGCTTGGCAATAGTGCTATTCTTTTGGAAGTCCTGTCTAGCCCAATGAAGATCCAATCTTTGTCTAACCTCCGAAGTACTCCAAATACCCTCATCCTTTTCGGTCCGTACCTTGTTCATTGTATTCTTCATCGTCACTGAATCTTTATGCTCAAAGGTTGTTCTGATGGTAACATTATGTTGTGGTAACCATTTATAACTTTTCTACGTCACAGATATACAAAAAAAATAATGAATAGAAGGTAAATAACTTAAATAAATTTAAAAAGTATAAATACAATGGTACCTGAAATTATTGAAACCACATATTTCTAACTTCTGCAAGGACAGAACTCCAAGTAAGCCAAGAATCATCAAATTTCGACTTAATAATTTTTGTAATTTCTCTACTACATACATCTGCAGGCAAGAAACTATCAAAAAATAATGTTAACAGTGATATTCATTTCAGTAAACCAAGAAAAAATTGATAATCATATTAAATGGGAGAAAGATAAAATACTTACTCATGTTTAGCTCTTGGGCTAATCCATACCCTTCTATCAATATGATCTCTAGTTCCAACAACCGGTAGAATTGGAAGTATCTGATGAGTAAAGAGTGCTGGTGTGGAGGAAGGGTGTGTACTAGATGTAGGGATAGATGTACCCATGTGTGGGGTTGGGTGGACCTGATGTATCGATATGTGGCAAGGATGATCCTGATCTAACATCTACTCCTACAACTATTGAAGACGGTGTAGAAGACATGTCTTGTGGATCAGGAGATCCTATTGCACATGATGGAGATGTCCTACCATAAACTCTGCCTCGATCTCTGGGTCGACCTAGACCTCTACCTCTTACAGTGTTGTTATCCATTTGTATGAATAAAATGTTAGAAACAGTTAATGTAAAAGGTTATACATAGAAATATATTAAAAGGAAGACATAAAAAATATTCAAAATTACCTAATTAAGTTGAGTTAGGATCATTTAAATCACTTTCACTCCCACTATCGTATTCATTATCTGTTGAGATATATGTGCTGTCACTATTTTCATCCAAATCAAGTTCATTAAGCAAACTTATATCAACTTCCTCATTGATACCATTCATATCAACAAGAGTATCATCATAAAGGTCGGTATCAATATTCAACATGACATGGAGGTCATGAACTTCATGGACATCTTGATACGCAATGTCATTTTCAACTTGATTAACTACATTATTTGTGATCATACTGCGCACCCTTGTGTTAATAACAGCTAACCAACCATGATGTCCCTTTGGATATGGTGTATAATAAACTTGCTCAGCTTGTTGAGCAAATATGAATGGGTCAAAGTTTCTATATCTTTCTGATTGTTTGACTTGAACAATTCCATATTGTTTGTTTATCTTTGTCCCACGATTAGGAGTATTATCAAACCAATCACACTTAAAAAGGACTATCTTTTTAGTGGGCATGCCCAGATATTCCAATTCAATAATATCAGTCAAAATTCCAAAAAAATCATCTTCTAATTGACCGTTGGTGCCTCACACACAAACACCATAGTTAGAAGTTTGCATTCCTTCACTTCATGTCTTGGTATGAAATTTATATCCATTTATGATGTAAATAGGTCATGATTGTACCATTCTTATTGGTTTCCATGAATAAGAAATCAACAATGAATCTTCAATTTGATTTTGTGGGTTTAGAACCTATAATAAACAAACTTACTTTGTTTAAATTGTAAATCATATATGAAAATATAAAACCATTTGAATAATGTATATAATAGAAACATACATATTCTCTAAACCATTTAGGGAAATGAGTAGTAATTTCTTCAATTTAAGAGTCAGAAATACCAGGTTGAAGCTCTCTTAACAAATCGGCATACCTGCTACCATTAAAACATACATAGGAGAATTAGATAATAAAACATGGAACAAATATTTTATACAAAATTTAAAGATAGTTTCAGCGTGAACTTACTCTAAAAATGGTTCAACTTCTTCACAATTTAAAAGAACATACAAATGCGTAGCTTTCATGTCATGTTCTTCTAAATAATATTCAATAGATTTACCACTTCCACATCCCGGATAATTAAAAATTTAAATTGAAATATTCAATGAACAAATTTTGCCTCCAATGTTACGTGGCACTCTACTCCTTCGAGTATTTATGTGCGATGGATAGTAAAAAGAAGCAAAAGTATATGTTTCTTCCATTAAATAAGCTTGACAAATAGAACCCTCAACCCTAGCTTTGTTCTTAATATTTTCTTTCAAGGATCATAGAAATCTAAAAAGGAAAGAAAGTAATTAAGTGACACATATATTGAAAAATATTATATGAAATTATTGATATATAAATAAGTTATTTTTTGAAAATATGTAATACCTCTCAAATGGATACATCCAACGATATTGAACTGGACCTCCAACTTGTGCTTCATAAGGTAGGTGAATTGGAAGATGTTCCATAGAATCAAATAAGCTTGGAGGGAAGATTTGCTCTAACTTACATAATAACACAGGAATAGCAGATTCCATAACCATCAATTTGTTTACATATAAAGTTGTGCAAGTTAATTCTCTAAAAATGTGACTGAGCTCAACAAGTGGTTTCCAAATACCATTTGGTAAAGATTCAAATGCAATAGGAAGTAATCGTTGCATAAATACATGACAATCATGGCTTTTCATTCCATGCAACTTTGTTGATCCCATGTCAACACACCGAGCTAAATTTGAAGCATATCCATCTGGCAACTTAAGTTGCTTAACCCATTGGCAAACAACTACTCTTTCAATTTTTTTAAATGCATATTTAGCTTTGGGTTTTACATATTTCCCACCTCGAGCCTCCTATAAGTGAAGCTCTAGTCGCCTACATATTTTGCCTAAATCTAATCTTTATCTGTATCCTTTGTCTTACCTTTAATATCCATAATTGTGTCGAATACATTCATAAACACATTTCTTTCAGTGTGCATAACATCGATGTTATGACGAAGAAGATGTGTTTTCCAATAAAGAAATTTCCAAAAGATACTTTTTTTTAGTCTAATTATGATGTTCACCAAATCCAGGCAATTTTTGTCCTTCAAATTCCCATATGAATGGAAATTGCCAAATTTCTTCTCCTGTCAATCAGGGGGGAGGGAAGGAGGTATCCACACAATTTCTCTTAAAAACATTTTTGTTCCTTCTATAAGGATGATCAATTGGAAGGAATTGTCGATGACAATTAAAAAAGGTATGCTTCCGATTATGGTACAACCAACTTGCTTTTGATCGCTCCATACATATTGGACAAGCAAGTCTTCTTGCAGTTGACCAACCAGATAACATCCCGTAAGTAGGAAAGTTATTAATTGTCCACATCAAAGCTTCCTTCATTATGAAATTTTTCCTTAATGATACATCGTATGTAACTACCCCATCATTCCACAAATTTGTCAATTCCTCTATAAGAGGTTGCATATAAACGTCAATCTTACTTTTAGGATTGTTTGGACCAGGAATAATGATTGTAAGGAACATAAACTCCCTTTTCATGCACATCCCAGGTGGAAGGTTGTAGGGCGTTAAAATGATTAGCCAACATGAATATGTCTTTCTATATTGACCAAAAGAGGCAAAACCATCAGCACATAATCCTAACCTTACATTTCGAGGATCATGAGAAAACTGTAGATAAATCCTATCAAAATGCTTCCAAGCTTCTCCATCCGACGGATGACATAAGACACCATCCTCCCTACGGTTCTCACCATGCCATCGCATATGTGATGCAATGGCCAATGAAGAGTAGAATCGTTTCAATCTTGGAGTAATTGGAAAATACCATATTTTTTTCGAGAGATTTTTCTTTGAACACCCCTTCGAGTGGTTATTTTATACTTTTGTTCACCACAAAGCTTGCAACTTGTAATGTTTTCATCTGCATCATCATTATAAAAAAGCATGCATCCACGTGGACAACAATCAATATTTATGAAGCTTAGTCCCAAAATCTTCTACTAACTTCTTAGCATGATAGAAATTTGTAGGCATTTGGTTTTCACTAGGCATGGCCCTGCCTATAAATTGAACCCACCGATTAAAACTATCTTCGGATTGATTTGAATCAGATTTTATACACAATGTTTCCATGCAAGATGATAATTTTGTGTAATTCTCACATGTATTATACAATGGAGCTTGTGCAGCTTCTAACATGTCATAAAATTTCTGAGCCTCTGGATTTGGATCTTCCTCGAAAATGTTATGCCCTATTTGACCATCATCTTGTTGTATGGCATTGCCAATTTCGGGGCCCACATGATCCATGATCATCTGTTGAAATGGATTAAATTTTTCCCATCCATCACCACAACCATAATATGATTCTCAATTGTAACTGGAGGATGTTGTGGCATTATTTCACCATGATTTGTCCAATCATAGTAATTTTCCATAAATCCCTTCTCATAAAGATGTACCATCACATCATCCACATAACAAAACCATCTACATTGACATTTCTTACAAGGACACCTCAATTTTGGGTACCTTTGAAAGCTTTCCTGGTTAGTTGAAAATTGGATGAATTCATTAACTCCTTCTACAAATTCATGTCTCACATGTCTATTATGATCCAACCTATTATACATCCATTGTCGATTCTTGGCAATTTCCATCGCTGGCAACTATATGAAAAAAAAAAACTAATTGTCATTTCAAAACCTTAATCTAAATCTCACCATAAAAAACCTATATTTTTAACACTATTTACATGTAATTTCATGGGAAAGTGATGAAGAATATTTACATAAAATAACTACACTGAAAAGGATTACGATGGTATACACATTTCTAAGTGGAGCATCATGCTTGTAAGACAATTTAGCATTAAGATCAAGCACTAAGCAGAAGGAAATTTGAGTCACAGTCGCACAATGTCACATGGTTATATTTATAATAAAGGCACTACATAGGCTTATATAGCCTACTAATCATAAGTTCATTACTTATAGTAGTACAAAAGAAGTTACAACAAAAGAATTAATTCTTCCTAAAAAATACTATAGATACTCTTTCTCATTCCATTAAGTAGTTTAGAATCAAATATTTAATAGTCAACATAGTTTGCTGAATAGACAACAAAAAAAAGAACAATAGTTCACAACTTGGATCAACGGAATATAAAAAATAATAGATCAGCACAAAATCCTCTACAGTTTGAAGTAGCAGGATATTTACCACTAACATGAAATGTTGAACTAACCAGAATAATATCCACACAAATTTAAGTCCTTCTACAAGGATTCAAGTTGTTTCACCAAACTTTACAGTCTTTTAAACAAAGGACTCTATAGCACAAATAACACCAAAAAAATTAAATTAAAAAATGTACAAACAAAAACAAAGTCTGAAATCTCATGGCTTTTTAACATAAAAAATAATAAAATAAAGTTGAATAGGATGATGAATGACAGAACCATGCGGTGAGGTTAATAGTAAAGATGCATACAATAGTGCTACCTAAAATATCAATAAGCATATAGCTAAGTGATTGTCATGACTAAAGACATCTAAAATAATTTAAAAATAACAATACAATGATTAATTAGATAATTAGCTCTGTCCCCTAAATTGTACAAGATATAGGACATGGTACCTTGATTACTGACTCTTACGTTAAATTAATAAATAAAATTTCATATATGAACCAATTATTAGAAGAAATTATAAAGTACTAATTTAGAATTAGTGTAAGATAATAAATGATGACCATCTAACTTAAGATTCATAGAATCTAAATTATTTTATTCTTGTCATTTGTAAACACATCAAATGATATAACATAATGTGGAGTTAAGGAATAAAAAATATAATGCGAAGGGAAAAGGTAACAGAACAAACAAGCAAGATGTCCAATCACTTGGAGTCTTGAACAATGACCAGCGTTTAATGTTGATTTTCTAATAAATAATTATTTTTTAAATAATATATTCACATTTTAGAAAAGACAAATTCAAGTATTCCTTTATATATATATATATATATATATATATATATATATATATATATATATATATATATATATATACTTCCATTTCTAAATTAGATAGAGTGGAAGGAGCTAAAAGTTTTCTTTAATCATTTATATAATTTTAGTTTTTTTTTAAGGTTGTGTGTTATACTTTTCTTTATTTTTTAAAGAAAATAAAAGGTTAAAACTTATTTTATATTAGAAGTCTCGAAAGATACACATAACAAGTGGTACAAGTTTAATATAGTATCCATTATAGAAGTATATTAGTTAATAAAAAATAAAATTCTTAACTTTACTTTTCAGCTATTAACATTTGGTTACGGTGAGAGTGTGAAAGATGAATCTAGAGCTCTTAACATAGTGATGCCTCAAAGGATGATCAACCAAACCACTCAAGACTTTACTTTGACAAATCTCAACAATATAAATTTCTGTATGCTTAATGCTTCCAGAATCAGCAATCAAAACACATCCTGGTTTGCAGAAAAACCGCGACATTCATGTTCCAAAAATATGAATACAACCACCAAGAATTTTATGGTCACTGTTGAATGGACATAAGAAAACTAATTCCTACATGATTTCAAAATATACAAACAGGACATATGTTCAGAGATGATGTTCTTAAGACTTGTGGGGTTATGCAGAAAACTGTAACAATGTATAAGATAAAATCTAGTATTTTAACTTTATCCCAATTAAAATTATGTAGTTACAATCCTTAAATTTAAGAAATTGAAAAAAAATGATAGAAATTAAAGAAAAAAATAGAAAAACAAAAGAAGAAGGTGTAAAGTTAAAATAGAGAAATAGAAAAAGAAAACGTTGCATTACCTTTTGTTCCCGTTTCCTTCTTTAAACAAGGATTGAAGGTGAACCAGTAGAGGAAGATGAAGTTCGAAGTCCGATGGAAGACAATGATTGAAGTCACTGTGAATACAATGAGACAAGGTTGAGGTTAAGAGATGAGCGGGGATGAAAGAAACTAGGGCATAGAAGAGAAAACGAAAAAGAATGAGAACGAGCCAAATAATTTGAGATTCACAACCAAATTAAATTCGGTTTCTAATTTTTAATAGTTTTGAGACAGTTTAATCTTGCCATTGAATTTCGGTAACCAATTCAGTCTCTATACCTTAAATATTTTTATTGTGGTCTTCTTCTTAATCAGTCGCAAATTTAGTAGCTATCTGTAACCGATAAAACACGGTAGCAAAATTCGATTGCTATTTTTCATTTTTCTGGTAGTGATGTATATATAGGGATGAAAGTGAATAAGGTCGTTCAATAGGGGCCTATGACTCAGCTTGTTTAAAGCCTAACTAGGCTCGACTTGTTTAATAAATAGAAGGCTCGACTTGTTTAATAAATAGATAGGCTCAAACTTGTTAAAAAAAAAGCCTTTTTAGATAAACAAGTCAGGCCCGAGATTATAAAAAAACCTATTTAATCTATTCAGTGGCCTATTTATATTTATATATTTATATTTATTTTAATATATTATATTTGTATAATATTTATTTTATATTTTATTTATATAATATATATATATATATATGTGTGTTTTAAGTCTATTTAATAGTCTTTTTATCTTGTAGGTTTTAAGTTTGCAAGCCTTTTTAATCAATTATTTATATAGACTTTAAGTTTATTTATTGATCTTTTTTGAAATGTAGGCTTTTAAAAACAAGATTGTGGGCCTTGTATGCTTTAAATCAGACCAGGTCTTGAAAAAAAAAAACCTTTAACAGGTAACAGACCTAGGCTCAAACCTCAATTTTTAAATAGCCCAAGCTTAAACATTCAGCCTAGCTCGGCTTGGCCTACTTCCATTCCTATGTGTATATTTCGTTTTGTTACAGGCCAACATTATATGAGATTCTCAATAATATAATTATTATTTCTAAAAAATTTCTATTATGATTTTATGATATTATTAAACCCTCACACTTTTTAATGATTTTAAACTTGATTTAAAATATCATTTGTTTCATTGATATGTAATAAACTCAATCATTTATTAACTTTTCAAATTTCTGGCACATATGAAATTTAATTTATATTAATATGTCAAATGATAAATTATACAAAATTAGAATTTATCTTACTATCTAGAGCATCAATTATATCATATAGACATATTACTGCACTGCATGATCTTTTCTAAACTTTTGACGTAATCATAATATTATTTATATCTTAATTGCTATAAACATTACTATAAGAATAGTATACAAAAAAAAATTCAAATAACTCATAATTCTTCTACACAATTATAATATAAATTTTCATCAAATTAAATTTAACAAAATAGAGTACGATCACCTTTATATTTCATCTGTATATAGAAAAAAAATTTCATATAATTCAACAAGATCTTAAATTTTTTTTTTCGCATAATCCAGTATTTAATTTCAACATTATAACCAAGTAAATATATTTGTAAGCTTTGATAACACTTTATAATTTGCAACAAATAAAATATAAATTCATAAATGAATCTTTAAGATAATTCCATCACATAATAGTAACATAACAAGTCTCTATTTTTTTTATTATTTATTATATTGATGGACATCTCATATATATACATATATATATATATATATATATATATATATATATATATATCAAGAAATTTGTATAACATAATATACTTAATATCTTACAAATTTTGATTCACATTGAGATAATTAATCTATTTTATTAATATTAATAATATTATTATTTTAAATCAAATTTTAGTTTAATAAAATCAATATTAAATTTATATCAATTTAATAATATTTATAATAATTATAAAGAACAATAATAAAAAGATATTTAAAAAATTAAAACAAGATATTTTTATAAAGATAATATTGAATCAAATGATTTATACACTTATTGCTTAATCACCAAGAATTCAACAGCTTCCTCTGCAATAAAATACGAAATAGAACTAGTAAAAAAAACAAAGTAGAATATATATATATATATATATATATATATATATATATATATATATATATATATAATAGAAAGAATAATCTTCTTTATTCAGAGAAGATACTTTTTAAAAATTAATTTGCTGATAAATATAATAAAATATACATTTAAAATCGTTAATTAATTTGATTTAATATATATATATAACCTATTTAAAAGGAATAAAAATTAATTACAGCAATAAAAAAGAATGATTATAAAATCTATAATTAAAAATTTAATTGTTACAATTTAAATTGATAATAAATATATTATAATTATATTTTTAAATAATAAATTATTTTAAATTTTAAAATATTTTTATAATAATCAAAAATTACAGTTAAGAGATATTAATAATATTTTTCTGAAAATATTTATTTTAAATTATTTTACTAATGCCCTAAAAATATTACAGTTTAAAAAAATTATAATCAGTGATGCTTTTACCAAGGAAATATGTTTCTTAAGATAAAAAGAAAATTGAAGCTTATGTTTACAAGCTATCGGCTTATTTTTTAGTTGTTTTTTTTTTTTTTCATTTTAGGTAACGATTTTAACCTCTATTCAATTATCATTATTTTTTCGATATGTAGAATACCATGTTCACGTTTAAGAAGACAATCATGGCATACAAAAATATTCGATGAACAAAGCCAAATATATATAAATGGAATCACAATTAGTGTAATTCAAGGAAGAGAGTCACTGCAATTGAAATTGGGAGACTGCCAAATAAACTGACGCAGCTCTCAAAGTTGAAACGTTTTGACTGCTCTACCTTTTATCCCTTTATCTACCATATCTGGATGATGGATAAGTTATGATATTATGCTTTGCAAGCATAAATATGCAACTAAGAGCCAATGATATTTCAAATTCCCACGTGGTGGAACTAAGATCACATTAATTATAATTATATATATATATATATAATTACAATTGGCCCGACAGAAACCGATAAAACTAAGATCCAAAAAGTTGGTCGAATGGATCGTTTGGGTTTTCGGATAAATCGGGTTTGGAGAAATAGTTTTGAGTAGGATGATTCTGTTTGTTTCGATTTATGAAATTGGAATCGGTCGGTATTGGAGCCCGAACGATAAAGGATTACCATATATTAACCAAAAATAATTGGACTTTCTTCGTATTGGGTAGTTGCTATTAGCATAGCTGTAAGTGTTGGGTATTTATTTGAGGGTTGCCGTAATCTCACTTTCACTCTTCACTCTTACGCCAGCTTTAGGCTAAGGCGTCTATTTTTTTTCTTGCCAGCTTATCTATAAGTTTAAAAAATAGTCAAATATATCAAGTTTATGTTAATCATTATATTAAACAATATAGAACTTAAACTTTTTTAAAATATAAGTTTTACTAACAGTATTTTGTCTTCTCTTTCTCTCCAATTATTTTAATCTCTCATGTCTACTCTCTTTAACTCTCTCATATTTAGATTATGATTACAAATTTTTTATCTTCTTCGTTCTGGTCAGATCTTGTTTAGTTCAAGAAATTGGTGCCAGCTTCATCTCTAAAATTGTTTATGTCAATTTAGTTGAGGAAGTTACTTAAGTAAACCATAATCTTTTTGATAATTTAATTTGAAAATTCTTTTTAGTGTTATAATGTTTTGTACCTTCATTATTATTTCTAATATTTTTTATTCTCTACATGTCATTTAGGATTTCTAGTAAAGAAACTATTGAAGTTGCTAAAATTTCTTGTTTTGAAAAGGATTTGCTAGTAAGTTTATCTGAAAATTAAATAGGATCTTGCATCTTTTCATGCCTTGGTTTTAATTTTTTTTAATGTATTTATGGTTTTTTTTATTTTTGATTTGGTGTAAAGGTGATTCATCTGAAGATGAAAGTGCATTTTGAAATCCTTCAATGATTTTGGACTTTTGGTGATGATTTTTTATTTTCGTGGTGAGGTTTTAAATTTTGAAATTGAATTTCTTTACAATGTAGCACTTGCTTTGCTTGATGTATCCTCGCATCTTGTTTTGTTCGATCTTGATATATCTCTGATTTTTCGTGATAATATTATGGTTTTATTCAAAAATTTGGTTTAATAGAGTTTGGTTTCTCTTCATATTTAAATATCTTTTTATAATGACTTTTCTATTTATTATTTGAATGCTTTGAGTTCCTCTCAGTTTGTTCCTCCATTGCAGGTTTTCATACTTTCGGTCATAGACAACCCACTTTTACAGAATTTGGTGAATCAATGTCTTTTCTGGGATCCTTTTATTTGTTGACAAATTACAGTTTTGATTTTAATAATCCTCCAAACTTGAGTGTCTAGCATGTTCTTTTGCAGGTGAACTTTCCATAAAGACACATTGTTTCTAAATATATTTTAATACCACACTTCCTATGGCTCTTTTCATGCAAATGGGACCACTCCTCATCCCCATATTTGTTTGTACATTTCTATGGAAATGAGAAATTTACTACTAATTCTTACGATATTAAAGAAATGCAATCATAGAATAAAAATCTGCACTTTTTCATTGTTTTTCCTTATGCCTTCTTTTCTTTTACAATAATTATAAAATTTGGTGTAAGATTATCATTTACTTGCACAAATTTAAATATTGTAAAAATTAAAACAAATTAGATAAAAATAAATTTTTAATATTTTTTAACATATAATATAATGATATTATGATTTTAAAAATGAATTATTCGATTAGATCGGTTGTATTCAAAATTAATTTTTTTCCATATTAATTAAATCACAAATTGTTTTAATAAAAATTTGATAACAAATCGATAAAAAATAATCTATATATAAAATAATATTATGTTAATATTTTTAAAAAATAAAATAAAATAATATTTTATTTTATTTTGTAATTTTTCAATTTTTAATTATATAAATTATAATATTAATATATTTTAGTATTATATATATTTTTTATATTTTTTAATATAATATATTATAAAAATTTTAAAAATAATATTTAATTAATATCAATTCAATTATTATTAAATTATTAAATTTTAAATCAATATTTTAATTGATTTAATAACCAGTGTGATAATAAAAACTTTGAATAATATTAAAAGAATTAAAATAAATTATTAGAAGAAAAAAATAAGCTTATATTTTTATTTGCATCCACTCTAAATTTGGATCCGAATATAAGCATCCAATTTAACCCAGACCCGGCTCAATTCGAACTTCGTCCAGATATTTTTTTAATAGGGTTCAAGCTAAGTTGATTAGATTAAAGTGAGAATTTAAATTGGATTCAAACCTTGTATATTTTTTATTTTTAAAAATAGTTTTATATTTTTGAAAATTAAAAATAAAAAATGTTTGATGAGTAAACTCTTTTAAAACTGTTTTAATAATAATATTTTAAAATTTTTAAAATTAGAAAATCAAAAAAACTTTAAACTCTTATTTTTAATTTTACTTATTTATATTATTTTACCTTTTTTTCTACTTCCTTATTTTTACTCGTTTTTAAAAACAGATTCTAATAATTATTTTTAAAAAATTTAAAAAACTAAAATAAAACCAAAACAAATCTCAGTAGATTTTTATTTTGTGACCTGAATATAAGATAAACTATTTTGGTCCAGCTAAATAGAGTCAGAAGCCTAATTGATCCGATTCAACTCAGACAACTCGTTTTGATAACTATAAAGAATGTGTTATAGACGAGTTTAGGATTAATGGGTGAATGTGAAAGTGTTAGTTGAGGATTATGTATGGAGTGAAAGGAACCCATCACCAATTCACCCACTTCATAATCCATATGCTGAGAGAGATGATAATTAATGGTACCGTCATAGTACCGCAATAATTAAGGGACGTTAGACTGCAAGTTCTTTTAACCCTAATAGTGACTTTCGTTATACTTAATACTTAAGCCTACAAAACAATTCTATAAGATCTATTTATACGAGTTTTGCATGAAAATACACATCAAGAGTGAATAATAATAATAATAATATACATAAAAAAATTTATTCAAACTTTATCACTTTCATCATTATATACCCAAAAAATATATTAAATATATTTATAGTCAATTGGAAACTTTATAACATGCACCCTTTTCTCATCAAACAAAAAAAAAACTTTATAAATGATTCAATATTAAAAGTAAATATATAATTGAAATATATTAAATTATATCTAATAATTAAAAATAATTAATTAATATTATAACAACTTCAAAATTTATTATTTATATACTTATATTTCATTATTATATCAACCATTAAATTTTTATCAACTCTTATAACTATACTTTATTTTCTAAAATACATTTTTTATTTGTTTAGATAAATGAAACTCAGATAATGTGACTTTAAATAAAAAATAATTGAAGTTATTATATCTAGCTCAAGTTATTTTAACATAACACATGAATTGTTTGTCACCAAAATTAAGTTAGAGCATGTTTCACACGTATTTTAACTTCTCGAAAGTTAAAATTATTAGTTAAAATATTTAAATTTTGTTTAAAAATTATTTTTATTTTTTATAAACTTATTTTAACTAATTTTTAAAACTTTTAACTCCTAACTAAAATATTTTTATTTTGATTTTAATATATTTTTATAAATCTATTTTTTATTTATCTATTTTATAAGTTTAATTTTGTAGGATTGATTCACAATAATATTAATATTTTTATATATTTATTTTATATAATATAAATTTTATATTTTGAATTATTTTAATATTATTTATTTTAATTATTATATTATTTATTTTATTTTAAATAAAATATTAAACTCTTAATACAAATAAAATTATAAAAATAATTATTATTTCTTAATTTTTATTTGAAATTTACTTATGTAAAAATTAAAAATAAATAATTTAATTTTAAAATATAATTTTATTTAATTAAATATTAATAAATTTTTTATTAAAAATATATACTAATAAAATTTTAATTTATTTTATATTTTATCTGTTATTTTATATATTTATTAATTAATTTAACATCTAATTTTATCAAATATTTTTAATTTAATTGTTAATTTATTAAATTTCTGTTTTTAACCAACTTTCCAAATTTTATTTTTAAATTTTAAATTATTTTTTAAATTTTCAAACAATTTTATCTATTAAATTTTTAAGACACACTTTTAATTTTAAATTCAATTATTAACTTAATAAATAATTATTTAATTAAATTGTTAATTTTTAAATTTTCTACTTGTAACTAACTTTTAAATTTTAAATGTTAAATTAACTTTGCAGATTCCGAAGAACTGATCTCTTAAACATAGTTTTAATTTTTAAAGTTGATTTCATGGTGAATTGACTATTTTAACAGCAACTGATACCAGCAAATTCTTCAAGGTACAAAATGTAGTAAACATTTCACCAATACGAAAAAAAAAATGTAGTAACCACTTTTTTTTCCGCCAATAATATATTGTTAACAAGTCTCATATAACATGTTGCCAAAAATCTCTTTATTTAAGATTTTTATATTTATTCAATAATACAATATCTGTGTATCAACATATTAATATATATCGAGTAGTGGTTCCAACGACTACATCTCGTAAAGCTTGTATTTGACTTTCAAAATAAAATAAATGATATTTCTTATAAACAATTTGGTGAGCTAACCTCCAGGAGAATCTCGATTAAGATGTTTGGGCCAATTTTCTCCAATATTCTATACGTATTAAGTGGAGTAGATAATTATTTAAAAATTTAAAAGAAGAATTTAATTGTTCTTCTTTCGATTAGAAACAAATATTAATAAATAATTAGTTTTAAATAATACCTATTTAATGTTTAAAATAAAACTCAATTTAATTTTGATGTATAAAAAATCTTTATTAAGTTTTTTAAAATTATAACTAATTTTATCATGTTCTAGATCAGTTAAATAAGATTGTTTCGTATAAAAATTATTTCTAATCTAGACCAAAGAATTATCAACAAATAATTCAAAATCTTTTTTTTTTTATTTCGGCAAAAATAAATTTAAATCTCTATTACTTGATAAATTTCCCCCTAACACAACATACAAAGAGAAGTTAACAATTATGTACAATCATTATTTTTATATCAGAAGATTTTATGCACACCATTAAAATGGTAAAATTCAGTAGATATATTTTTTTATGAAAAAATTAAATAATTTTAGTTAACTATAAACACTATCAATATATCTCCCAAATTTTAAAATATTTTTATATATTTTTTATGAAATTTATATCATAATTTTGATTATAATTTAAAAAATATTTATGAAATTTAAAATTTATGAAATTTCTTAAAATAATTTAAAAAATATTTTAATAAGCTATAAAGAAATGTAAAATAAACTTAAAATAGCTTATAAAAATTATAAATATTTTCATATTTATTTCTCAAATGGGATCAAATCAACACTAACTCAAACCTTATTGCTTATACATGTATATAATATGTACTCCCAAAATAATATATACTTCCGGATTATTTTTACCCTAATTATAAAAAGTATAAATTTATTTTTAGATATGTTAATTTTAAAATTTTTCTTTTATTATAAAATTTATATTGATTAAATATTTATTTACTTTTTATATAATTAATTCAAATATATAGTAATATAAATATTTTCAAAAAAACAAATATATAATATATTATTTTAACTATTTTTACTAATATTGATAAATTAAAATGTTATTTTTATCAAAATAGAGGAGTATATTAAATTATTCTTCCTTCATTTTTTATCTAGAAAAAAGAATATATATTAAAAAATATAATTAAATTGTTATTTTTTAAAGAGTATATATATATATTTGATCATGAAGGAAGGGAGTATATAAGACGTTGATGATGTGGTTGTTTGATAAGTGAGAAGCAGAATTTTGGTTGCAATTGGTATTTGACACATCGTTGTCGTAGGAAAGAAAGATGTTTGTGATGGGATTCCCTTTCAATCTCAGCTTTGGCAGTGCTTCCCTTTGAATACACTCCATCCATCATTCATCACCCAATTCTGACCACTACGTAACAAATCTCACTTTCTTATTCAAACCACACAAACATCTTCACATTCTCAAGCAACCAACTTGAAGCATGGTAGAGAGCACAGGGTCATCCACACTCGCCTGGTGGTTCAACTTCCACCCTAAAACGACACCGTTTGCCTCTTACAAGACCCTTTTTGGGTTCCTCTGGGTTGCCGCATTGGCCTCAGTATTGGTGTGGCAGAGGAACCAAATAAGCGGGTTTTTGGTGTTGGGTGGTGTGCCGGTGAGTTCGGTGCCGGTGATGCGACCGGTGGTTTTTAATTTAACGGAGTTTGGTGGGGTTGGTGATGGCGTTACGCTCAACACTGAGGCGTTTGAGAGAGCCATTGCAGCGATATCCAAGTTGGGGAACAAAGGTGGTGGCCAACTCAATGTGCCACCGGGTCGTTGGCTCACTGCACCCTTTAATCTCACCTCTCATATCACTCTTTTTCTCGCTCAAGATGCTGTCATTCTTGCCGTTCAGGTCAGCTTCCTTTCTGTTTCCTCTTTCTTTCATTTTTCAAATCAATAACTACCAAAATGTGTTTGTCAATCTATCTTTCTTGCCTCCTTTTCATTTTCACATACTGTTTGTTCAATGAAAATGAAAATGTGAGAGGTCATGTTATGTCAATCTTTTTCTTTTTATTCAAACGATGCAACTGAAATAACAATAGCGCTAGAAAATCCTCTACAGTACATTTATCGTTTTGCTTCTTTTAGTTCAAATAGAAAGCCAGAAAATATGATAGATAGAACTGTTTTTTTAGTGTTTGGATGTGTATGAAAGTTTAAGGAAAGGAAGTATTTTACTGCTTTTGATAGAATCTGATAGAAAATTATTTTTTTCAAATAGGGTGAAGATGGAGACAGAGTTTGATCGTTTTTTTAATGTTTAAATTGTCAAATATTTTTAAAAGATTAAAGATTAAAATATTAATTTAATAAAAAAATAATATAACAAAAAATTAGATTTTTAATTAATAAAAAAATTATATTATTTTTCTATTTTTTTAAATTTTTATCTATCCAAACAATTCTTTTTCTTTTTATTTTTATTTTTATTCTATTTCTCACTTTCATATATATTTTTCATCCTATTATACTTGTGATTTATAACCGTTAAAGTAATGGTTATAAATTATGATTATTTCAAAAATCAATGATTATATCTTTATATTTGAGATTTTATATTTTTATTTAGAAAATGCTACTGAGCCTACCGATAAAAATTACTATTAAAAATATATTAATAATTTTTTCTGTTTTTAAAAATATTTTAACAGTATTTTTAAGTAATTTTTAATCTTTTAATTAATATCTTTAAAGGAATGATTATAACTTTTTTAAAATCAATTTTAAAAGTTAACTTTATGTATTTAAAAATAATAAAATTTTATTAAAAATATTTATCACATTGAGAAAATAAAAGTGCAATAATTTTTTCCCAACAAAATTTTATTATTTTTAGTTACTTAAAATTAATTCTTAAAAGATTATGTTAACAAATCTGTTTTCTAAAAAGAATGCTAAAAGAATGGAAAGTGAAAAACATTTCATCTTTTATATATAGAGCAATATTTAGTATTAGTATTACTATTAATACACTCTTAAAAAAATATGTATTATTATTTTACTAATATTATTATTCATTGGACATTAAATTAGCTGGATATTTTTATAATAATAATAATAAACTGTAATGAGAATAGGTAGTTACCAAGTCACGCATTAGAGTATGCATTCTGCTACATTTTATGATAGATGTTTGCGGTCCTACTGTTATACTCTAAGTTTAACTTTCTTGGTTTATATGTAACCTTTTTACTTACATTTTATTTGTTATCTTGTGTGATGATTAACAGGATGAAAAGTATTGGCCACTGATGCCTGCATTGCCTTCCTATGGATATGGAAGGGAGCATCCTGGGCCTCGTTATAGCAGTTTGATTCATGGTCAAAATCTTAGAGATGTTGTCATAACTGGTGACCATTTTTCTTACTTCTAATCACTCTTCACTTAGCTGCAGTATTTAGCATAAATACTTTTCATCTTATTTTCCAATCAAAATTGGAGTTTTATCTTCATAACCAACTATATTAAAGGTTGATAAAATTTTAATTTTAATTGAAGAACAGGGTTAAAAACATCTATGATATTGCACCTAAGTTTTATTCTTTTATAAATCCTGCTGTTGGATAGGTCATCAATGCAAACATTAATCTCTAAGTTTGTGTGATTGACAGGGCATAACGGTACCATAAATGGACAGGGACAAACATGGTGGACGAAGTATCGCCAGAAGCTTCTCAACCACACGAGGGGTCCACTTGTTCAGATATTGTGGTCTAGTAACATTGTGATATCAAATATTACACTGCGAGATTCTCCTTTTTGGACACTTCATCCATATGACTGCAAAAATGTTACCATAAAAAATGTTACAATATTGGCTCCTGTATCTCACGCTCCAAATACCGATGGCATAGATCCCGGTAAGTACAGTATATAGGATGTGCTGGTTATTTCTATCCTCTGATTACTTTTTGACTATTGTTTATTGTATGAGGAATGATATGAACAGATTCTTGTGAAGATATGTTGATAGAGGACTGTTACATAAGTGTGGGAGATGATGCAATTGCAATCAAAAGTGGTTGGGATCAATATGGAATTACTTATGGAAGGCCTTCCAGGAATATAGTAATAAGAAACCTTGTTGTTCGCTCTAATGTAAGGTAAAGTGAAATCCACTTCTCCTAATTGCATCCCTTTCATATCTGTAATTTCTCTCATTTCTCTGATCCATGCCTTTCTAGTTAACAAGTGCATATTCATTATTGCGTTATTATGTGAAATGCAACAGTGCTGGAATTTCAATAGGCAGTGAGATGTCTGGTGGTGTATCCAATGTTGTGGTGGAGAACATTGTTGTATGGGAATCAAGGCGTGCAATGAGGATCAAAACTGCACCTGGAAGAGGAGGATATGTGCGCCAAATAACATTCAGGAATCTAATATTCAACAATGTCCGCGTTGGAATTGTTATCAAAACAGATTACAATGAACACCCTTTTGGATATGATCCTGCAGCACTACCTATACTGAGAGACATAAGCTTCACCGCCATTCGTGGCAAGGGAGTTCGTGTGCCAGTTCGAATTCAAGGTAGTGAACAGATTCCAATTAGAAATGTGACTTTTCAGGATATGAAGGTTGGAATAACGTACAAGAAGAAGCATATTTTTCAGTGTGCCTTTGTCCAAGGTCAGGTAATAGGGACCATATTTCCCGCTCCATGTGATAACTTTGATCAGTATAATGAACAAGGCCAGCTTGTTAAGCATGCTGCATCTCAGAATGTAACTGATATAGATTATGAAATTTGAGGTTTCTGCTTTTCCAAATTCCTAGACCTCAGTTAATGTCTCATGATGTTTATATTGCATCTTTTTTGTCAGGGGTATATAGAATTCATAGCTTTCTTAGGTGATGAGTTGTATTGTATATAGGGAAAATTTTCTGATGCTTATATATAAGTTTTCCTTTAGGATTATTGTGAGTCTATTCCGTTGCCTGATTTTGCCCTTTGTTATTTTCTGCTGTGGAAAGCATGTTATTGCAGTAACATTTTTAAAAGGTGATACCTGCTGGCTGATTTAACCTTGCTATTCTAAGACAATTAATAAATTCAGTAATAAAAAGTGCTTTTTGTTGAGTGAAATCAACTTTGGAACGTATATCTTTCTTTCAATTTAATTGATTTTTAGATATTCGTGCGGGCAAACATTATATTCATTCATTGCGTGGTTATAACTCCAAACACACCCTGCTACTTTGGCTGATTGATGGTGGATTCTCGTAGAATGTCAACATAGACTATTTATAGCACTCAAAAGTTGTTAACATATGACGTTGGCTTGGTATATAGCCAACATAGGTAATCTTTTCTTTTCGAGATTTCTTTTGGCATTGTTACGGTATCAATTATATAAATTTAATTTTTTTAAAATTATATAAATTAAAATTTATACTATTAATATTTTTTTTCATTTTTATTTTCATTCATCTAAAATATAAAAAAAAATTCTTTTTTTATATTTCTGTTTGTTCAAATAACTCATTTTTCTATTATATTTTTAGTTAATTTTGTATTTTTTTTTACTTCCTATCTCTTTTCTTCTGTTTTTTCAATTTTATCCTAACAAAACATCTTGAATTGAGGTAGAACGATCCATTTTAATTCTATTTTGATTTTATATTGACTATATGTGCAACTAAATTTTATAATGATTGAAAAATAATTTATATTATAAATTTGTAAACAAAATTACCAAATAAAGTAACAGAGAGAGAAAAATATATAAAATAATAAATGATATGATAAATAAATAGAAAAAATATATAAATTGTATAAATATATAATATAACTAATACATTTTTTATTGATTTGCATAATGATTTTTCTTTCTAAAATACTGTTCTTAGTTATATCAATATATTCACCAGAATCTCGTCATGTCATGATGTCTTCTTATCCTAAATTAACCGACCTATGGACATTCATGGAATGATAGTCCCTTCGTCTTTACATGTATGAGATGTTTAGTGGGTAATGGGGATTTAATGTCACTACGATGGGCCACCTTTGATGGGAATCTAAGTATGCTTGTGAGGGATGGTCAATGCAACCGAATCCTCTCCATTTATGATTTTTTAACACAAGTTCATATTATTTTTCATAAAATAAATGAAATGTTTGCAATGATTATGATATAAACTAAATGAAGATTACTGATGAAAAATTTTAATTTATATAATACTTTCATTTTAATTTTTCTTACAATTAAAAAATGAGATGTAAATAATTGATAAAAAAATAAAAGAATTAATTATAAAAATGTTGTAAAAATTACATACAAAAAATTAATAAAACTCTTATAACCAATACTTATGGAATCTATCAACTACTATATGGAATCTGTCTGTAAAATACACGTTCTAGACCATAAAATTTTCCCTCAATTTACCAACGACGTGTCTGTAAGTAATTATTTTCTTTTAAAATTAAAATAAAATCATTTACCAGGGGTTTTACCATTGAAAACATAATTTTATGATTTCTGAAAACGCTACCATTTTTTACGGCAAAGCACTCATCAACATTAACGACTTGGACATCATTAGTAGTGTCCAACGTCTCCCATATCCTTTCCCTTCCTTCCTCATAGTATTCATTTTTTATCTTTCTCCATTTTTTTTTTCTCATATAAGAGATATTTTAAAAAACCTTTCCCTTTTCCCCCCTCTCCCTCCTTTCGCATATAATGATTTTTTTTCGTCCATATTTTCTTTTGTCTCATAGAAGAGATGCTTTCAGAAAAAGATTATGATATTTTGCAGCAATTTACTTACAAGTAAATTATCAAAAAAGAAATTATCTTTAATATTTTTATATTATAAATATTGCTTAATTAGAAGCATCAGGATTATTTATAATATAATTTTTAATTATAATGATTTTATAATTACGATTTTAATTAAATATAATAGCGAAATTTCTTTTTTTAGAAACTTAGACTTTGATTAAATTAAAAATATTAATATTTTATTTATACATTAAGTTTTAATTTTAATTAGATTATGATTGTCTTAATTTAATCTAGGCTTTTAGAATTTAAGTTTTAATTAAATTATACTTGTTAATATTAATTTTGATTTTTATATTTTATTTAGATTATGATTATTAGAATTTTATTTAGCCTTTTGAATAATTTAATTTTTTTCAATAATTTTACAATTTTTAAGTTAAATAAATTTATTTTATAATTAAAATTATGTGTCTACAATATGTATCAAAGTCAATGTCCATCCCCCAATATAGAGGAGTTGTTGAAAAATATTCAATTTTTTTTATTATCCTTTTAGTCAAATAAATTAGTTAATTTTATACCATAGAAAGTTAAATTGATGAATTATTTTTCATAGATTGTTTAATTATTAGTGGATTTAATAATGATGTTAATCATGTTAAAGATGTTAATGGTGATAGTGTAAGTAGTGTTAGTGGGTTTTATTATAGCCACATTCTTCTCTTTTGTAACCTATATAAAGGTTAGTTATAAAAAAATTATGTGTATCCTATAACTTTTAGCATCTTCATCTATTGTGTATATTAGTTTATTACTCTATTTTTTTTTTCCTATCAGTGATATTAGAGTTGGTTTAGTCCAGTAAAAGAAAGAAAAAAAAGTATGTGCATGTTTGTGTGTAAGAGAGAGAGAGAGAGAGAGAGAGAGAGCTAAGAGAGAAAAACATGTGAAAAGAGTTAAAAGAGAGAAACATGTGAGGAGAGTTTATCTAGAAAAAATCATAGCTTTGTATTTTTTTTCTTTTAACAATCATGAGTTCAAAGAGCAGTTTTGTGAAACCAGACATTCCTCTCTCTGATGGTTATTATGATCATTGAAGTATGTTGATGGAGAACTTCCTATAATCAAAAGTATTGGCTTATTGTTTAGTTTGGCATCGGAGCATTGACAAAAGGTGCCATATTGACATACGCCCAAAAGGCGGAGTTTGAGGTAAGAATATTAAAAGATTTGAAGGCGAAGAATTTTCTTTTTTTGACTACTGATCGTTCCATCTTGGAAACTATCCTTTGCAAAGATACTTCCAAGGATATTTGGGATTCAATGAAGAAGAAGTATCAACGTTCTACCAGAACGAAGCGATCACAACTTCAAGCCTTGAGGAGGGATTTCTAGACCGTACAAACGAAAGATGGAGAATTTATCACTAGTTATTATGCTAGAACCAGGGAGATTAGCGATAAGATACGATTTCAAGGAGAGAAGATGGAGGATGTTACATTATTAAAAAGATCTTGCGCTCTTTATCACCAAAGTTTGATTACATTGTTTGTGCCATTGAGCAGGCCAAAGATATAAATGTGTTCTTTCTTGATGAATTACAAAGCTCCTTGTTAGTTCATGAGCAAAAGGTTAAGTAAAGTTCAACCTCTGAGGCAAAAGCCTTGAAGGCCTCAACTAATACTCATTTCTCTAACTCTAGAGGAAGGGAAAAGGTAGAGGTAAAGAATGGGGAGGTCGTGGAGATAAAAATGGACATAATAGAGATGATAGTAAGAGTTTTAGAACCACCTATAATCAAGAAAAAGGAAAAGGATGAGATCTTGACAAATATAAGATAAAATGTTTCATATACCATAAACTTGGTCATTATCATTCTGAATGTTATACTATGATTAGATATGTCAATTCAGCCCCCAACCCAAGGGTTAACCCACTCAGCCCTGCATAATGACCTTTTTTAATTTAACGCATATGATATACAAGGATTTTATAAGTATTTCCTCATATAACCCCTTAATGAGTGGGTTAGGATAGGGTTAGCCCACATAGTAAAACCATCCAACTAAATAACTTAGAATTTCCAAAAATTTTTATAAAAAACAAACCTAATTTTTAAAATTAAAAAATTCAAGCATCAATGTTTCATAACCTCAACAGCATTTCATTTCTTGAGCTTTTCATCCAATATTCAACATAAAAGAAAATTCTTGTAAGTTTCTCATTGAAATTTAGCATTTCAAGCATCAATGTTTGTTTATTTTTTTTTTCTTTAAATTTCTTATTTTTTTAATTTTCTCAGCATTGGTGTACTCGTTCTTCCATTTCTGATACAGTTTCATATGATAAAATTATATTTTTTTATTTATGGCCTCTTTGTTGCTCATTTTACGGTTGCTTTGAAAGTTCTATTAATTTGCGATTTTCCAAAATTTCCCCATTGTTATGTTTTTGGATAACTACTGAAATTGTGCATATTTATATCTAAGCCAATATCTTTTTACAGTGGAAATGGAAAAAAAAAATTAGGATAACTGAGAACACAAATTTTTATTTTCCTGTGCATAATGAAGACAAGAGAAACACCACTATATGTGATATATAACATTTTATTTTTGTTCACTCCACAAGAAGTCTATTTACTACTTCTCAATGTTAATTTTTGCAAAGTTATTTTATTCACTTTCTGTAAGGCTTTGCATTTTTGTGTGAAAGGGCTTTAAACAACTTTAAAGCTCTTGTTTTCATAATACTTACTCTTGTTATGTATGGCAATTTGAAACCTGGATATAGAGGAAAAGAATAACTCTTCAATCTCAATTGGTCATGATTGCAGAAGAATAAGTTGTAAAGTTAATATATAATGATGTAGTTTAAGAATAGTATTTTAATTAAAATTCTTTGATATGTGGATATATGAAATGATTTTGATAAAGATTATTACAAGAAGAGTTTGGATGGGTATCCTATTTTGCTGCTTAGTTGTATTTTTCCAACAATGAAATCCTGATAAACATGTTAGTGGTTCAATGGTTGACATCATTTCGATTTTGGTTTTATTTGTAAAATATTTTTTATTTCTAGTCATATAAATTAGAACGAATGTGTAGCAATTTTTAATTTTTCAGAAAGGAATCTTTGTATACTATCTATGACCATTTTCCTGAAAAGCAAACTAATCTACTAGCTTCATCTAATATAGTAACTATAGTACATAACAAAAGATAAAAATAGAAAATAAAAGTCTTCTCAAGTTCCTCTATTAGAAGTGTGATCTAATCTATCCTCTAAAGAGATAAAAGCATATAAATTAAATCCTATGTCTATCCAATACCTTTTATATCCTATTTTAATAAAATGAAAGTTTCAATTATACCTTGTACATCTAAATAGGATAATAAATAAACATTGTTTGTTTATTTTTTTTTATTTTAACTAATTTACTATGAATTAAAATTTATTCATAATTATGTTACAAGTTTTGATATCTTAATTAGATTATAACTTATAATTTATGACAACAACAACTATGAACTTTTCAAGAAGGAACAAAATAGGATAATTTTTTTTATACATTGTTTCTTGCTTTCAAAAGTATTGGTTGTATTCTTTTTCTTTAGATATGGGTCATTCTTTATTTTTTACAAAAAAAAAATTAATTATATTATTTTTTAATATGTATAAATTTAAAAATTAGGTTATGAAGTCTGCAAGTAACACTGTTAATTTGGATGATGATGATATATTTAAAAATCCTATAATGTCTAAAAGTATTAAGACAACAAAAAAAAAGTAGTCAAATGTTTGGAAATTTTTTACCAAAATTGGTTAGACCAACATGGCTTTGAAAAGGCTTCATGCAATTGTCATGGTCATGAGTACAAGGTTGGTAAAACTCCTAAATCAAAATTTAATTATGAGACTTCACATTTAAGTCATCATCTTTAAGTTTGTAAATTTTTTGAGTCAAGTCTATACGCGAAGGATGGTGAGTATACCTCAAGAAAGATTAAACAAGACATTCAAGGAAATATGCTCGCTAAGCTCATAATTAGACATGATTTTCCTTTTAACTTTGTTGAATATGAATGTGTTATAGAATGGAAGAAATATTTGAATCTTAGTGTTGAAATTTCTTCTAGAAACATCATTGTGTCATATGTTAAAAAAAATTATAAAGTCGAAAAGAAAAAGAAACTTTAGGAAATTCTATGTAGGATTCTTAATAAAGTATGTTTAACTTCTGATGTATGGACAACAACTACCATTGAGGGTTATATATGTTTAATTGCTCATTTTGTTGGTGGGAATTTGAAATCGAATAATAAAATTATTAACTTCTATCAAATGATGCCTCAACACACTAGTGTTGAATTGGAACGCACTTTTTTTAATTACTTAAAGGAATGGGAAATTGAAAATAAAGTGTTCTCTTTAACTTTGGACAATGCTTCCCTAATGGTAGCATGCAAGAAATTTGGAAAAATCATCTTAATGTCCCATATACGTTGTTTTATGCATATTCTTAATTAATTGTTTAAGAGGGATTGAAAGTAGCAACTGAAGCTCTCCATAAAATTAGAGAGAGTGATAACTATGTCAGAAGCTCAGGTGGAAGGATAAATATTTTCAAAGATTGTGTTGGTAGTGCAAGTTTAGACATGAACATTGGTTTAAGATTAGATGTGTGTACTAGGTGCAATTCTACATATTTAATGCTTGAAAATGTAATCAAATATATGCGATCTTTTACTATTTTCAAAGCCACAAATAGAAATTATAAACATTGTCCATCTCAAGAAGAATGGGAGAGTGGAGTTTGTATATTCTTAGAACCATTTTAGGAGATCACAAATATGATACCTAGTTCATCTTATCCAACTTCAGATTTGTATTTTGTGCAAGTTTAGAAAATCGAAGGTCTCTTGGAAATAAATTTGACAAATGATGATAATGTTATAAGGAAAATATCGTTGAAGATGAAAGGGAAATTTGATAAGTAATGGAAAGAATATAATATTATGGTAGCTTTTGGAGTCATTCTTTATCCAACCTTAAAATTGATTTCTTAAACTATTGATATATTAGACTTGATTGTTTTACTACAAAAGATAAGGTTAAGAAAATGAAAGACAATTTAAAGAAGTTTTACGAAAAATATGTCAGCTTTTTTTTCTATTCCAAGTGTTTCTTTTTCCCAATCATCCAATGAAATCCTTTTATTGTCTAAATTTAGTGAAGAATGAAATAAGCCTAAGAGATCAAGAGTTTTTAGTGTAAGCATTTATCCTTACCTAGTTTTATTTTCTTTAATGTTTCTTTTGTTTAGCTAATTAATATTTTACATACTATAGGATTATAAAATGCATAAGAATGAAGTTAAATCCTTGAGTGGTAAGAATGAACTCGATCTCTATTTGGATAAACCACAAGTAGATGTTGATGACGGTGGGAACTTTGATGTCCTTCACTACTAGATGATGAACAAGAAAAAATTTCCTACTCTTTCTATAATGGCACATGATGTACTTAGTCTTCTAAGTACTAAATGAAAATGGAGTCTGCTTTAAGTATTGGTGGACATGTTCCCACCAAATACAAACGTTTTACACTTTCTGAGAATGTTCAAATGTTGATTTGCTATAGGAATTGGTTGCATGACTTTGCTCAAAATATTAGTGGTAACTTTTTGTAGAATAATCATTCCTGATATTTCTTGTTATATTACAATTGTTTGTTTAATTATTTCTTCTAGTTATGAGTTTTAAATAACGAAGATGAGGATAATAATTTTTATTTTGAGATGAAAACTGGAGAATGAACATAAAGATTTTAGGAACTAATTGTAAGTAATTTAATGGAATGTTATGTTAAATGTGCTTTTATTTAAGGTACTACTAGGAAGTACTGTTTGATGAAAAATTTAAGGGTTGCTTAGACATTCCAAGTGCGAAATATAAAGATGAAAAAGTTAATATGTTGTCCAATCAAATTGGTTGCTTTGAAAAGTGGAGTCACCCTACTTGGAAAGACTATGAAATCATAAGAAAAAAAAATCACTTTTTTCTATTTCTAACTCTTCAATTTATATCCTTGTTTTATAAAACCCTGAATTCTCACTTTTATCAATGTTTAATAAGGTAGGTAGCTTACTAGTGCTTGGACAAGAATCTTTGGTGTGATAGCTCTCAATATTTACCTCAAGGTTCAGTTTTTAACCCCTTCCCCATCTCAAACACATATGTATTTATCTATGTGTTGTGCATCATATCAGTTTAAGTGCATTGTTGCTTGTTACAATTATTTACATTTTAATTAATTCATTGAATGTAAATTACTCAGAAGAAGTAGAATGAACAACAAGTACTTGATCTCCTAAAATCATAACTAAATATTCCTTATCAAGAGCCAATGGGTTGTTTTGATTTGATTTTCCTCATCCTAATTTGCGTTACCCTATCATTGTACAGTCAATGTTACATATGTACATGTAATTAGGTTTCATTATATGTTACAATGGGCTAAAGCATATTCCTTTTGGAAAGTCATAGTCGTATCTTGTTTTTGGTTGATTTTAAGCTCCAATGATGAAAAAAAAAAACCTATACATGTATGCAACACTTGTTTATAACTTGAGTTTTTTTTTTTATAGAGCATGTGATAAGGTGAGTTTCTTTTGTTGTATATTTATAGGATAAATAAAATTAGGGGATTCCCATTAAAGGTCATTTTGTATCTTATATGCAATGTTTTAAAGGTTTAATTTTTTTATTATTTTTTTAAATTTTAAGCTCATGAGCTAGTCCTAACCTAAATGGTTTAGTGAGTTTCTAGCCCTATGGGTTTTACAAATGTGGGTTTTTATGGACCTATGGGCCATTTTGGCCCTAGCCCACGTGGATTAAGGTTAGGTTGGATTGGTTTGCATGAGTCAAATTGACACCTCTAACTAGGTATCTTAACAACAAGGAGGAGAAGTCCTATTTTATTGAGAAAAAAAAAGTAGAGACTTTATTAATGGTGGTTCAACCTGAAAAGGAACCTAAGCAAGATATTTAGTATGTAGATACTGATTATAGTAACCAAATAAGTAGAAGTAAGTCTTCTTTTTCTCATTTAAATGAAGATTTTCGTTTTATAGTTAGTTTTGGTGATTTTCCTATTATGAATGTCATAGGAATGGATGACATTAGGATTTGAACCTAGAAAGGCTTAGTAAAAATAATCTCTAATGTCTTGTATGTTCCTGCTTTGAGGAGTAATTTACAAAGTGTTGGTCAATTATTAGAAAAGGGTTATAATATGAAGAATGATACTTATGAGATTTATGATCCTATAGGTGGAGTTGTTGTTGTGAAAATGAGTTCCAAGAGATTGTTCCTATTAAAAATTGATATTGATCAATTATGCTTGATGGTGAAAGTAAAAAAATCTTCATGGTTATGGCATTTTTGGTATGGTCACTTGAGTTTTGGTAGACTGAAGATCCTTTAGAAGAAGAATAAGGTGACTAGTCTTCCTCAAATTATTATTCCTTCCCAAATTTATGAAGATTGTGTTGGTAAACAACACCAGTCTCAATTTCTAAAGCTCAAGTCATGGTGATCCAAGGAAGTTTTGGAGTTGGTTCATTCTAACATTTGTTGACCAAAAAATCCAATTTCTAATGGAGGTAAAAGGTATTTTATTACCTTTACTAATGATTATTCCTAAAAAAAATGGATATATTTTTTGCAGGAAAAATCAAAGGCTTTTAATGAATTTAAAAGCTTCAAGGCTTGTGTGGAGAAGGAGAAAGGAAAGATCATTAAGTCCATTCGAACTAATCAAGATGGAAAATATCAATCCAAGGAGTTTGAAATTTTTTGTGAAACTCAAGACATTTAAAGAGAGCTCACAACAGCCTATACACCACAAAAAAAATGGTGTATCAGAGAGAAAAAATAGAACTATTATCAACATGGTTTAAAGCTTATTGGTTAGAGGAAGCGTTCCAAAGAAGTTTTGGCCAAAAGCATTAAATTTGAGTTTCACATCTTGAACAAAATTCTTACACTTTCTCTTCGAGACGTAACACTGAAGAAATATTGGAGTGAAAGTGAACCAACTGTAAATCACTTTAGAATTTTTGGGTGTGTTGCCTATGCATATGCCCATGAAGAGATAAAGGAAGAAACTTGATGATAGAGATAGAAAATGTGTTGTTCTTCGTCTTAGTGAAACATCTAAGGCATACAAGTTATTCAATCTGCTAACAAAGAAAATTATGACAAGTAGAGATGTTTTTGATGAAGAAATCATTTGGGATTAAAATGAACAAAAGCCTAGTTAATTTCTTAGTGATAATGAAGTTGAAAAAGTAACACCAACATCTAAAAATGTAGCAAATGTTACTCTAGCAGTTGCTGAAATTTTACCAACAGCAAAACAAGAAACTAATGCAAAGATACAAGCACATACTCATGTTCAAAGAAAGCCCACATGGATGGAATATTATGTAATAACTAGATTAAAGCAAGCTCCACGAGCTTGGTATATTTGCATTGAGACTTATTTTCTATAAACAGGTTTCCAAAAATATCCTTATGAGCATACACTCTTTGTTAAAAGTAGAAATGGTGCAAAGATGCTCACTGTTTATTCATATGTTAACGATGTTATATTTACCAAGAATGATAATTCTTTGTTTGGTGATTTTAAGAAGTCTGTGATGGATGATTTTGGAATGTCCGATCTTGGTAAGATGCATTCCTTTCTTGGTCTTGAAGTAGTGCAATCTAATGATGGAGTTTGTGTTTCCCAAAAGAAGTATGTGAAGGAGTTGTTAAATAGGTTCAAGATGCATAATTGTAATTCTGTAGATACTCTATCTGAGTTTAGGTTGAAATTGCACAAAGATAAAGAAGGAAAAAAGGTGGGCAACACACTTTACAAGAAAATTATTGGTAGTCTGATGTATCTAATTACTACAAGGTAAAATATTAGGTACTCATTGAGTCTTATAAGAAAAATATATGGAGAGTCGACCAAGAGACATTTGTTAGCTGCTAAGAGAATCCTTCATTAGTTGCAAGGAACCAAAGATTTTGGGCTATTCTATAAGAGGGGTGAAAAGTAAAATCTGGTAGGATTTATTAATAGTAATTATGTAAGAGATCAGGATGATAGAAAAAGCACTTTAGACTGTGTTTATACTTGGCATAGGGGTTGTTTCATGGACATCTAAGAAGTAGTCTATCCTCACTTTATCAAGAATTGAAGTTGAATTTGTTATTATTACAACTTGTGTTTGTCAAGCTATTTGGCTAAGGAGAATTCTTGAAGAGTTGCACTTCAAATAGACTAGAGCTACTACAACTTATTGTGACAATTCTATTATCAAGTTGCTTAAGAATCTCGTACTACATGGAAAAAAAACAAACATATTGATGTTAGATGATATTTTTTAAGAGATCTTTGTAGTAATGCAGTAATTCAACTAAAGTATTCTCTTAATGAAGATAACTTGGGAGATATTTTCACTGCTCCTCTTAGGTTAATTCCTTTTCAAAATTTGAGAAAGTTGATGAGTGTTTATGAGTTTAAATATAAACTAAAGCTTAAAAGTTATCAGTTTAAGGGAGAGATTGTTGGAAAATATTAAATTTACTTTGTTATCCTTTTATTCAAATAAATTAGTTGGTCCTAGACTTTAAGAAATCAAATTGATGAATTATTTTCATGTGTTGTTTAATTGTTAGTAGGTTTACTGATGGTGTTAATGGTATTGATGGTGACAGTGTTAGTGGTGTGTTAGCGGTGTTAATGATGTTAGTGGTGTTAGTGGGATTTATTATGGACATAGTTTGTCTTTTGTAAACCTATACAAAGACTCATTATAAGAAAATTATGTGTATCCCACTACTTTCAGCATCTCCATCTCTTGTGTGTATCAATTGATTGCTCTATTTTTTTCTTATCAGAAGTTGGACACTTTAATCATTCAACCATGGATGCACTGTTATTGAAGGGTCAACAAACAATAATAGGATAATTTTAACATTGCATCACTATTGCCAACACCTTTTTGAAGTTGGCAAACAATGATAGGATTATTTTGGACATCCATATTATTGCTAAGTAGGGATGGAAGTGAACAAGGTCGTCCGACAGGGGCCTACGGCTCGACTCGTTTAAAGTCTAGTTAAGCTCAGCTCGTTTAATAAATAAATAGACTCAGGCTTGTTAAAAAGTCTTTTTAGATAAACAAGTCAGGTCTAGGCTTATAAAAAAGCCTATTTAACCTATTTAGGGGCATATTTATATTTATATATTATAATTTATATTTATTTTAATATATTATATTTATATAATATTTATTTTATATTTTATTTACATAATATTAATATATATATATATGTTTTAGGCCTATTTAATGGCCTTTTTATCTTGTAGACTTTAAATTTATAAGATTTTTTAATTAATTATTTATATAGGCTTTAAGTTTATTTATTGATTTTTTTTTTTTGTAATGTAGGCTTTTAAACAGACTTACAGGCCTTGTAGGCTTTAAATCAGGCCAGGCCTTGACAGAAAAAAAAAAAAAAAGCCTTTAACAGGTACAGGCCCAGGCTCAGGCCTCAAAATTTTTAAACAGACCAGGCTTGAACACTCAAAGCCTAGCTCGGTTCGGCCTACTTCCATCCCTATTACTAAGGGACGACCCCCTATTCATTCAACTTACAAGGATTTTAAGTATTATTTTATTAACTTCTCATTTATTTAATTGAATAAATTATTTTAATTTTTTAACTGATGATATTTAGGTTTATATCTTATAGGATCATATCATTGACCTTGACAAAGGTTATTTGGTGCCAACATCAGGATAAGTTCCTAACTTAAGGTTACATTCTCCAAAAGATAAGCAATAAGTAATTCAAGATTTTTTGAGTAAATTTAATAAATTAAATATTTTTATTTTTTAAAATTAATTTTGGTTGTAATATTATGTTATATGATATAAGGAGGAAGAGGATGTGTCATTTTTTACCATTATGCGATCAGTTGTATCTCTAACATGTTTTTAGTTATGTATAAAAGTGGAAAGCATCCAATATCCCCCCCACTTATGCACACCAATAGTATCAGAAATTAGAAGATTTTTAGAGAAGGTTAAGAACAACCAAGTGTGATATGATTCAACCTTCGCAAAACGAATCAGAATGTGAAAACACGTCAAATTTGGAATGTTATGATAATTAGGATAAAATAAAAGAATCTGACAGAAACCACAACTTATACACTATACCAACATTATTAATGATACTTCTTTGTTCATGAATCAAGGAAACAACTCACAGAAAGATAAAAGATCTCAAAAACAAAATATTATTAAGCATAAAATTATCTTTACATTAAATTCCTAAGATCTATTATATAGAAAATCTAATATTATTTGCAACTCCTAAAGAAAATCTAATAATAACAAAAAAAATAGGAAATTATAAAAAAATCCTAATTAATCATAAATCAAATAAAATCTTAATTTATTTTTTAAATAATTAAAAAAAATCACTCAAATCAATATCAAATTTTAATATAATTAACAACAAATCAATTTCAAATCTTAATTTGATTTTCATATAATATTCAAAAATTTTACTATGATAATTTGATCATGATAACTCTTTATGAAGAATTCTTATCCTAGATCTTCAATTATTTTAATTTGTATTAATAAAACTAATATTTTGTTTATCATTTCTTGAATTTTATTTTTTGGGACCAAAAAGTTGCATACATGGAATATTTAGGTAGGCTAATTGGATTTTTACTATTCCTTACCTCTTCAAAAGGATTCATCTTTTACCTTGCATATTGCCAAAATTTTTCAAATAATAATATTTTTCACTTTCTTTTCCAAATCTATTTTTTATATTTCATTTTTTTACATACTTATTTTATAATTTTTTTTCTCATTTTTTACTTTTAAATTGAATTTTTTTTTACAATGATAATAAAAAATTATAAAAGATAAACAACACCTAATTTTCAAGAGTCTATATTGTGATGCCAATTAATATGATTCTATTCAAGAAAAAACGTCAAGTTTGGATCGTTTTAAGAATCAAGATAGAGTAAAGGAATCCAACATAAATTGCAACCTACCTAAGAGTACAAAGTTACCAAAGAGAAATGTAAGCCTTAACGTAACTTATTGGAAAAATCAATGTTATTCGGAACTAATTCTATGTCCAAGAACCAAGAAAACCGACACAAAAACATGACCTGATAAGTATCAAAGTTATCAATGAAGAATATTTTTATCACGATCTATTAGAAAAATCAACATTATTAAAAAGTAACTTTTTATCCAAAAACTAAAAGATTCAAGTCCAAATTAAAAACTCTAAAAAAAAAACATTGTTAATTATCAAAATGGTCTTTATATTAAATCCCTAAGTCCTACTGTATAAAAAATCTAATTTGATTTGTAAATCCTAAAAAAAATATAATAAAAAATAGTAAATCTTAAAAAAATTCTAATTAATCATAAATTAATTTAAAATTTTAATTTAATTTATAAATAATTAAAAAAAATTATTCATAAATAAATATCAAATGCTAATATAATCTACAACAAATTAATTTTAAATCTTAATTTAATTTTTATATAATAAATTCAATTTTTTTTTGCTATAATGGTTTGATTACATTAACTTCTTAAATTGCATTCCCATCCCGAATTTTTAATATTTTGTATTTGCACTAGTAAAATCAAAACTTTGTTTATTCTTCTACTTAAGTTTCATTTTTGTTATTCCCAACTTTTTTAAAGGATTTATTTTTGAATCAAATTTTTCATATTTCTTAAGTTTATTCAAATAATAATTTTGTTCATGTTTTAAAAATATCTATTTTTATCTTACTTTTTTATTTACTTTTTTGTCTTACTTTTAAATTTTTAAATTAAACAATTTTGACAATAGATAATAAAAAAATTATAAAAGATGGAAAACATCTAATTTTTAAGAGTCTAAACTTTAGTGTCAAGTGATATGATTCAACTCATGCAGAATAAATCAAAATACAAAAGCGTAAATTTTGGAATATCCTGAGAATAGAATCCAATATGAACTACAACTTATTGGAGAGTATCGAAATTATCAAAAAAGGAACGTGATCCTTACCGTGACCTATTAGAAGAATCAATATTACCAAGGGTAGTTATTTTTCTAAGAATCAAATAAATCAACTCATATGAAGATAAAAAATCTCAAAGAGACATGTTATTAATTATAAAATTACTTTACATTGAATCTCTTAATCTTATTTTATAGAAAACCTAATTAAGTCTATTATAGAAAAAAATTATTTAAATATGAGAAGAGATTTAAACCTAAAAAAAATATCTATTAAGCTTATCCCTACATTAACTTAGATATAATTAAAGAAATAAAGAGTTCAATTATTATTAAATCCTAAACTAACATCTACTTAATTAAAAATTAAAACAAGAGTCTTATCAATTAAGTTTATTAATATAACTATATAAATTAGTTTATCTTAAATTTGAATTTGGATCAACATAGTTTTTTTTATAAACTTTTTTAATGAGATCTTTAAATATTTATTTCATATTCTTGATCATACTTTTATTCATTAGATCTTTAAGTATTTATTTCATATGCTTGATCATACTTTTATTCATTGAATTTCTCATTCCTTGTAAAAAAAAAATTTAAATAATTCTCTTTTTATTTAATGTATCACATTATTTTCTTATTTTTCAAGAAAACTCATCTTCAAATATTGAAGATCATCTACATTAAATAAAAATAAATCAAAAATATTAAAAATAAATTATAATTTTAACTTTTAAAATTTTAAAATAAATCATTTTAATTCTTAAAAACAAAAATGTTTGATAATATTTTTAAAAAATTGGTCCAATAATCAAATCATCCTTATATTTAAAAGCAACAATTTAAGATTAACAAAAGTGCCAAATAATATGTGAATGATCATGCGACTACATTTTTATATTTCAAATTTTTCCTTAAAAGAATTCAAGCACCAAAATGATGTGGATGATGGTATTGTGTGGTAGATGATCTTGGAAAGTAAAAGCAGTAGTTGGTAGCTGAATGGAACAAAAAAGATATATTGGGTGGGGCAGTTAACGCTATCAAAACGGAAGGTCCAACCCTACTTTATGCAGATAGCAAGTTTTTGTGGATCAGTCCAAAAATATTTTGGGATATCTTTTTGAATTTGAAAATAATAGCTCAAGCTTGATGCTATGAAGGTTGCGGATCTATAGGAGTCAACTTGTATTAAAATTAAATTTCATTTTTTTAAAATTGTTATTTGATTGAAAAAAATAATAAATTATTTTTTTCAAGCTACTGGAAGTTAAAAAAAACTTTTAGAAACATAAAATATATACAATTATTACAAATAAGTCAAATCAAATTGTTGATATAAAAAATTAATCTAAAAACATTAAAAAAAATTAATAATTTTAAGTAAATTCAGTGGTTTCTCTTAAGCTAAAAATTTTCTTTTAAAATATAAAAAATATTTCATAAAAAAACTGAAACAAACATTTTTCTAATCAGCATTTGCAAAAGGACCCGCACCCCCTCTATAATGTTGTGCCGTTTAATTCCGAGTAAAGGGAAAAATTATTAGCATGTTATTTGCCCAATGTCATAAAACGATGCAACCATGTGCCTATGTCGAATAATTAGTTTTAAGATTTAGTATAATAGGTTTTTTACAATTTTTTAAAAAATTAATTAAAACATATTAATGATGTAAAAAATTTGTGAAAATTTAATTAGAATGTACTGTTTGAATAAAAAAATTACAATATTAATCAATTATAAATTATCATATTATTAAACATTATTAATTTTTATAATAATTATTTTAAAAATTATATATATAAAGATGCTGTTTGATTTATTTGCAGTGTAAAATCACTAACAAAAATTTATATACTAACAAATAAAAATTTACCAAATAATGGATATTTTTTATAGTTTTTTTATACATCTTAGGATGGACTCATAGTTTTTATCTAACAAAAATTAAATTATTTGTATATAGTTTGAACACTTACTAACAGATAATATATATATATAATATGTTAATAATATTAATATAAGAAAAAAAAATTATTAATATAATATTTATTTTTAACATAAATTTATAGTATCCATATTATTAGTAGTTCTTGTTAGAAAAAATTATACTAATAACAGTTTCTTTACATATACTAATAAAGGCTAATTTAATATTAAATTATTAGTAAATAATAAATTTTTTTCACTAACCATATATAAAAATTAAACTCTTCTTTAAATGTAATATTTTTATCTTTTTTAAATATAATATTAATTTTATATAAGTGTTAATTAAAATGATGTCTCTCTCTACACGTGCTTTTAAGTTATTTCAAACGTCTAACTTACAAAAACCAATGAACTATTTAATTCAGCGCCATGTTTACCTTTCATTAGTTGCAATCCTAATAAACTTGAGAAGCCATGATGAAAACTTAATATATAAAAACGGGTAAGAAGACCCAGTTAAAAAAATGTAATTTATACTCGAACAGTCATAAAAATATAAGTGCATTCATTATTATACATGTTCTGGTTTATTCTGGTGCCTTCCAGTTGAAAGGAAGTAATCCGTGAGCCTTATGATTAGTTCCCGTGCCAAATAATACTTGTACATAAATTATGCAACCTCTTGATCAACATGTGCCAAATGTCGACAACTAATAATAGACATGTGATGCCTAACGTATCTTCTTTTTATTTTTCTCCAAATCTCTCTCTCTCTCTCTCTCTATCTATATATATATATATATATATATATATATATATATATTTATAAGAATTATTAATCATATAAAATATATTATAAAGTTGATAATATATATATGTAAAAAGTATTAATAAATATTTTTTAATATTTTTATGATTAATTCATTTTTTTAAAAAATAGTTATAAATATTTTGACCTTCTAAAAATATAATTAATCACATAAAGTATATTATAAAATTTAATTATATATATATATATATATATATATATATATATATATATATATATATTTCTAACATTTCTCATTTATTTAAAATGTTACCCACTTGACTTGATTGGCTTGTGGCTGCCAATGCCTATATGCCAACCAAACTTGGCGTCAACCAATTGGGTATTTCTCCAATTGACCCAACTCAATTTAATTTGGATTTTTTTTACCAATTATTTGGTCACATGGTGGACCCAACTCTTCTCTTTCTTTCTAGTCCTAGATAACGTTGCAATTGACTGGGTCCATAACCATTCATCTCTTGTCACTAGTCATGTTTGCTTCTTTCAATTGTTTTAAAAGTATATACAATAATATACATTACCCATATTAACTATTCGTTTAAGAATTTAAGGTTAAATATGTAAATATATAAATATTTTTATTGATTCAGAATTTTAAATATGTACAAATATTATTATTTAATTAAATATTTTAAAATAAGTATAAAAACTATAAACATTTTTTCATCTAATTATAATTATTTTCTAATGATTCACACATTATATTATTAATTATCTTAAATATGTTTATTATTTTTTATTTATTATTTTAAGGAAAAAACAAAACATATAAAATTACATGCACAGAGTGAGAGTAGTAGCCACGTCCCGTGACTATTTAGTGCTACTTGACTATCTTTCTTTTAAAATATTGATCGTCATATTAAAAAATTTAAATATAAAAATATTTAAATATTTAAATATTTTAAAACACTTTTTTATTCTCTTATTTTTAAAATATTTAGTTAAATATTTAATATATTATTTTATATTTAATTTAAATTTTTCATCTTTTTTTATAGTTTTGTTATGTTATTTTATTGAAGTTCTTAATTTTGATATTTATTATTAATTTTTTTCTAAATTTAATTTAAAAATATCAGTTTGTATATTTTAATTTCTGAATTTATTTATATTTTAACCTTTTAAAATATTAGATAGTTAAAAGATATCAACATATTTAGTTTTTAAATATGTTAATTTTATTTATTTATAGTTTATATTTTAAAAAAATGATCAAATTAACATCAAACTGAAATTGCTGATATTTTTTTGAGGAAGAAAAATATATAAGATATAAGAGCCTAAATTGTATAGAAGAAAATTTTCATTAAATTATTTTAAAATTAGAGGTTTGATTCCTTATTTTTTAAAACAGTTTTTTTTAATCGTTAAAATAACTGGTGTTTAACGTATAATATATATTTATATTTAATATATTAATAATAGTAAATTAAAATAATATATTTTAAAAATTAAAAATCAAAAAACTAGTTATTTTAAAAACATTAAATTAATATCAAACTTTTGGAATTTAAAAAAAATTATCTAAATTTAAATTATTTGCAACAAGATTTTACATATACATGTTGTGAGAATGAAAAACAAATTTAAATATTCAATTTTTCATATATAACTAAGATTAAACTCACATATTATTTTTTATTTTTATTGTTTATATGAAATTTAATAACTGAGAATTAGGATACGCTCATCTCATCTTTTTATAATGAAGCACTGATAATCAATATATTTGTTCAATTCTCTCGGTTTATCATATATATATATATATATATATATATATATATATATATATATATATATATATATATATATATTTAATTTTAAATTGCGGTTATTAAATTTTATTGACTCATAATTTTGCTTGCCCATAGATTACTCAATTTCTTAAAAAAGGGGATTTTATTCTCCTTAGCTATTGACTTGCGGTTAGTCTGCCAACGTGGTAAATTCTAAATAGAATTCATGAAGTGGCACAGGATATTTGAAATATTGAACCTTATTGTTATTATTATTTTCTATGGATGAGATTATACTTAGCTGCAAATATGGTAATGATAGATTAAAATATATTGAATTAATATTTGAAATGGAGGATTGTTCAATAATTATTAAAAATATTATAATAAATAACTTACCTTTCATATATCAAGTTTATTTGTCTTCTAATTTAAAGATAATTCTTAAGAACTGATTAGTAATATTAAGATTAGTTCTTCATCCTACTTTTTTATTTATTAACTTAAACGATGTTCTTTGTTGAAAATCAGGATCATCTACAAAATTCATTACATGAACTTAAACTTCAGATCCATTGCGTTGTGATGATAACATATAAGTTGTTTTCAATCAATGAAAAATGTGATTATGTTGTTCCACCAAGTTGTGCAATTTAAAATTTTTTCACCTCACTCATTCTTGCTTTACTTAGTCCTAATCTTAAGTCGTGGATTCTTAATTAAAAAATCTTTTTTATCTTATTTTCATTTACATTTTTATAACAAATGAATCTGATTCTTTTTATCATTTTTTTGTTAATATATTATTCTCTAATCCCAAATCTGACTCTTCTTACATAATCTACCCAAAACTTTCAAACAATCTTTAATCTTTCAAATTTCATCCCTACTCTAAACTTCATATCAACACTTTTGACCAATAAAAAGTTATAATCACTTATTTTTCTAAAACAATTAAAAATCAAAATCATTTTAAAACAATATAAATATTTTTAAACCTTACTTATATAAACAATGACAAATACTTACATAGTAAAGGAATCATTATAGTAAGAATAGTTACCTTCAAACTTTATTTGCAAGCTTTTAAAGAAATATCTTTGTTTTGTAACCTCTCATAGCAACCTTCAAAATATATACATAAAAATGATATTGCAATTAGTTTGTATTTCTTTTTAATAAAAATTAAAAAAATAATTTATACCATTATATTCAACTTTACTCTTTTTTTTTATTATTGAACTCTCAAATAGCTCATAGTATAATAATATTTGAAGTTAAAGTAGTTATGTAATATTGTAGAAGAGATGACTAAAAACATTAAGCAATGGAAAAATCTTTCTTCTACAATAATTTTCTTATACTCTTAGCAAAAATGGCATCAAAGTTTATGAAAAAATATAAAAAAAAAAAGAAAAATTTGAAAAAAAAGTAACGAGAACAACACTATGCCAAAATTATGTTTTTACTTCATTTCTGTTTTATAAGATATAGATAAAAAGTTTCACATTTTTTTACCGCTCACTATTTATGTTGCATTTTTTTCCTGCTTCTGCCTATTTTTCATGACTTCAATAACAACTTTGGATCATCATTGTTAATAGCATTGACATTGCTCATCCAGCCACATCATTAATGAAACGACGCATTTCGAGCATAAGAGAGGACAGGAGTCACAGGGGCAAGAAAGGATCCGTTCCTAGTATTCATATGACTTGCGGTTTCATCTGGGCACAAATCCTCTCCAGTACTAGAGGTCTAGTTCCTCAAACAAAGAGGAAAAATTATATGTATAAATTGATTACACATATAAGAGAGATAGAAAGAGAAAAAAATAGAGAAAAAAAAAATGAAGAGGATATTTATCTAGTTTTATCATGTTTGTTTTATTAAAAATAAAATTAAAGTTTGTTTTATTTTTTTTATAAAATTTAATCTATATTAACTATTTGAATCAAATTTTTTGAGAAAAATATTTTTAATTAAATAAAAAAAATTATTAATATAAACATAATAATTATTTAGATGTAGAGAAATTAAAAAATATATCTTATTAATATTAAGGATAATTTTAAAAATTAGAAATTAATAATGAATTTAATATTATTAATTAACTTAATTAATTTGTAATAAATAAATAATAATTTTTATAAGAATTCGGAAATAATATGTAATAAAAATAATAAATGTGGAATAAAAGTAGAAGAAATGGTGTTAAATTTGTAATTGTTGAGAAAGAGACAAGGGTCTTTGTGGTAAAGGAGCATCTAGAGTGGTCATGAATATCACGCAGCCAAAAGAAATCAAAACCAAAGAAGTCATGAAAATCACGTGGATGAGTAAAATAGAGAAAAAGAAAATTAAAAAAAAAAAAAAAGCAAATACCATACTTAGTCCTATTCAAGGATAAAATAATGCTAACCTGAGGTTAGCCCAACTTGTAAGATAAATTTGAAAACATCTATCCAAAATATTGTCTATGAAAATAAAGTGTTGTTAAAACGTCAATGTAAGAAATAACTAAAAAAAAGGTTTAACTTCTAATCAAAGTTATTTGTAAAAGATTAAGAAAAATAACGTGTTAGTGTATAGTGAATTACTGTGTCGATTTATGTTTGAACTTCGAAGGATTAATCCCTCATCTAAAAGTGTAGAAAAAGTTTAAAATATCAAATTCGTGTATTCGTTTTTAATGTTGGTACATCTATCAAATTAATCCTTAAATTAATATAAATTCATAATAAAACTTAAAGTATATAAAAATTTATTATATTAATTTTTAAAAATTAAAAATTTAATTAGATTAATTTTTTAATAAAATCAATATAACATATGTACATCTACGTAATATTATCCGTCTTAATATAAATTAATTTAATAATTATAACTTAAGAAGAGGAGAGAGAAGTTATCCTTCATTCTCAAGAGTCCAAGACTGGGTCAGTCCTAGCCCGTGACTTCACATAAATATTATAATATAGTTACTTTGCTTGCAAAATTCAACACACCCCCGCAAAGCACATGCTCCAACCAACTGCTGTATAAATAAATAATTTATAATATAAACTGTTTTGTAAAGAATAATATAAACAACTTATTTAAAGGTAGTTTTAAATGCATAACTATTTTAGATATTAAACTTGAATAAATTATCTTTTTTTTAACCTGTATTTAAGAACATATAATAAAAATAATATTAAATAATAATTTTTATTGAAATTAAAATATTTATATAGGCGTTAAATTATACATCTTTATTATATATTTAAAATACATATTAAAAAATCGATAAATTATTAATGTAACATAACGTTTACTTTTAAAGAAAAGTATTTCTTAAATAAAATAAGAATTGTGCGCGTTCTAAAAAGGCGTTTGGTTCTGCCACGTGTTTTTTATTTCCGCGTTTGGCGTGGATGCTGTGTGCATCCCAGAACTTTCCTTGTCTCCCCGTTTTCCACACGGAATTTCAACGTCAACTTTACAGTTTCAAATTGATACACCTTTCTTTTATCAATTTATATTAAGAAATGTTTGTTGGTACAAATCAATGGTACGAATTATACAGGACGAAAATACCTCCAAAACAATTTTGTCATTTTGTGCCTGTTTGGTTCTTGTTAACAAATTAATTTCTGTATTTTTATAAAAAAAAATACACGTTTTAATAAAAATTATCTATAAATTATTTTTGATATATAAGTTAATATTTTAATAATTAAAAAAATTAAATAACTTTAAACCAAAAGAATCCTTCATCTAATTCCTGCTGAGCACATAAATTTAAAGTTTCATACCAACTAGCACAACAGCACTCCTCTTTAAATATTGTGTTATCCCTTACCTGAAAGAATAGTGTACAGTTTAAGGGGAAAGATTAATTATACTTTTATTTTTCTATATTTTAGTGTGTCATCATTTTTAATCTCTTTAATTTTAAATGTTCATATTCGAATATCACATTATTGTTTATTAAAATTTAAGTTTTTATCAAATATTTTTTATAATAAGAATATGAAATTTTAAATAATCTGACATTAATTTAAATAGATTATTATAAGAATAAAAATAAAAAATGTATAAATTTAACGAAAGTCTTTTTGTTAATCTTTATACATCACTGTTAAGTAATACTACTTTTGTTATATTCTAATCAATTGTTCGATGAACCTTTAATCTTAATCATACAACGTTATATATGAATGATATGATTAGAAATTTATTATTATTTTTTTGTACTTATTGATTATTTGTGCCTTTTTTTAGGATTTGAGAATCTTTTTATATTTACAATTAATATATTTTCTTTGCCTAACTATAAATAAATTTTTAAATATATAGTTGCTCTAAATATTTGAAGAAAGAATGTTCTTATTTATAATAATCCTTTTAACTCAAATAAAATTATCTTCTATAAAAGATATGTGTGATTTAAAAAAAAATGTTGAATTTTTTTAAAAAAATATTTATAATATTATATTACATCCCGTTATAAAAAATTCTAAGTTACCAGAAAAGATGAAAACATATTAACTTAAATTGAACTTTTTAAAACCTAATGTAACCTAATTTTAAAATTAAGTACAAGTCTAACCTATTTATTTAGTATATATTATTTTTTAATATTTAACGTGACTTTTTAAAAAACCTGAGATTTCACATGTAAACATATTTAAAGGCATATATTATTTTTTAATATTTAACGTGACTTTTTAAAAAACCTGAGATTTCACATGTAAACATATTTAAAGGCTTATTTTATATTGGAATTTGTCAAAAGCTAAAAATTTTACACTTATATAAGCTTTACAATATAGATCAACAAACTTAACATAAGTTTAATCTAATGTAATCCTAATATACGAGTACAGACAGTCTATATCTAGTTTCATTCCTAATAACATGTTAGATTTAAATCCTAGGTTATTTTAACTTTTAACTAGAATTAAAGTTAGGATTATCCAATGATAAATAGGTATCATGTAAGTTAGATGGTATTATAATAATATATAAATATTTTATTAACAAAAGAAATATTGAAATAAGCAATATTAATAATTTTGTCCAGAATCTGTTTAATTGAGTTAAATAATTAGATTGTTTTACCAAAAACTAATTAACTTTTAGATTTAAATATACTTTTTAATAGCTTTAATTTTACAATTTTTATTTTAATTCTTTTAATTTTTTTACAGTTTTAGTTTTTTATCCATGTAAATTAAGCATTTTTATTTTTAATGATGTGATTATATAAATAATTAATATTTTCTTTAATCATCTTCATCTGTTTAGATATAATATATATATATATATATATATATATTAAAAACTATAATCAATTTTGTTAATTTTTTAAAAAAAATTTTTTGTTTAAGTTTTTGTAAGATTTAGTTTTATATATTATAATTTGAATTTTTTTATTTATTATTAAAAAATTAATTAAGATTTTTAATATCTAAACTAATAAATAAAAATAACTTTTTTACTCTTTATTTATTTATTAAAATAATAAAAAACGGAAAGAGTATATATCATCTTCTTGATTATTCACATTATTATTCAGTAATTATTAAAAATAAAAATGTTAATTTTAAAAATATTAGAAAATAAAATCAATAAAAATAATAAAAATTATGCAAATGTAAAGATAAAACATATTATTTAAATCTTTATTTTTACTTTTAAAAATCATTAATGCACTGATAATGATATTCTCAATAATTGGAATTAAAATTATGAGAGGACATATGAATATCTTATTAACCAGAATTAGCAAGCTGTACTAGAGGAGAGGGGGGTTGGGGGTTATATTATATTGTCGGTAACACAAGAAAATGAACATTTTCAATGAATAAAGGAAATGGGAGCACCGAACTGTGGAAGTTGCGTTGCATTGAGGTGTGACTGTGTGAGGGTTTTGGAATCCCAATTTTCATGCCTCCTCCACATGTCGTTTTTTCATTGGTTTAAGAACGCGTGCATGCGTCCTCCAACTTTCCTACAATAAAATATTGGAACTTCAAACGGCTGGTGAACGGTTTTGTATTGGTTCTGTGCTTTTGTATTCTTCTCCGCCTAACGCCGTTATATTATAGAGTTACCTCACACTGTGCAAGGAAGAACCACTTTCCTGCATTTACCAAACTACCCATTCCCAAACACCCTGCTCTGTTACATCACATCCAGGGACCAGGGAAGTTTCCTGTAGCGTTTAGTTGGATTTTAAGGGAAAAAAATTATTGAAATTAATTATAAAAATATTTATAATTTAGTTAAAATATATCATAAATTTAAATTAAACTAAATAATTTTTTTCGATTTATTTATTCCTTTTTCTAAAATTTAACAATATAAAATCAAAGATAAATCAGTAAATAAAAGGTAAAAATAATTTTGGAAAGTTATATGTATCACATGATTTAATATTTATTATAATCACTATAAAATAATATAAATGATAAACAATACACATTTTATTTTAATTTTAAATAATTATAAAAACTAATAATCTAATAAATTAATAAATTATTTTTATACGATGTTCTGTTAAAAATCTTGTTTACCATTTTAATTTGATTTTTAAAAAAATAAATAAGTTATTTTATTAATTTTTGTTTAATAAAAATATATGAACGAAAGAATAATAAATCTTTTCATCTATTTTATAAGAGTGGTAAAAGTTATGATTTTGTTATTAATTTATTTAAACGTCTTGTTGAATAAAATATTAATGAAATTTAAACATGTAATATCAATAATAACAACACTAATAAATATTAATAAAATCTTGATCAAAATTATATGATGGTGAAAAATTACTTATCCAAAGATCAACTCATAAGTAGAAACAAAATAACAAATATCTAAAATTATATGCGATTTGATTTTATAAAAAAATTTGTAAATTGAACTAAACTAAATTGGCAAATATAATTTTTTATTTTAATTTTTTTCAATTTTTGATTGATTCCATTCACTTTGGTTGCATAATTTAGATTGGATTAATTTAATCCTGCACATATTTAATATAGAATTATTCAAATGGAACATTATTTATTTTAAAATATCATGAATAAAAATAAAATTATTTTACATATAAATCAGTTTTTAAATTAAAATATAAAATAAAGTTAATGTATTAAATTTTTAATACTTTCTAATTTAAAATATGTTTAGCAATATATTTTAACTAATTAAAAGTTAAAATTACTAATAAAAAATTGTTAAAAAAATTGAAGTTATATTTGGTCAAATAAGAGAAATAAAAAATAAAATTAACATAATAAAAATAAATAAAAGTATTATATAAATTGTTATATAATTTTATAGTATAAATATCTCGTATAATCATATGTGGTACGGGGATATGAAGCATTTCTTGTTTACATAGCAATTGTTAGGAGATAATATTATTATACAGAGATGGGGAAAAAGCCAGTTTAAAACTGATGAATTTTTCAACAAAAAAACTTCTATCTTTGTTTTTAACACAAAAACCTCGTTCTCCTATCAAAATTCAGTAAATTAAAAGAAAAAAGGTCCGAATCCTTTCGAACATTGAATGTCTTTACTCCTAAAATAAACATGTGTGCGTCTTTTTTTTTTATTTTTATATATAAGATCTCTCTCTCTCATATATATATATATATATATATATATATATATATATGAAAATAATTTTATTTAAGTCGAATAAAATTTTTATGAATGATAAAATTTTTCAAATATTTATGATAATTGTGTATCTATAATTCAAATTTAAGATCATTAATTAAATTTTATTAATTAATTTATATATGTGATAGTATTTATCTTAAAGTTTGGTTTCATAATGCAAATTAATTGCGTTTTTAATTTTGACTTTTTATTTGAAAAATATTCTGAGTTTACTTTTAATTTGGTATAAAATTTAAATATAATAATCACATGTAGTTTCAGTTTCATTAATTAACTCGGTTTTAATTTACTTTATGTTAGCCAATTTAATTGAAAAATAAAATAAATTTATATGGGTTTTATAATTTCCTCATATTGAAAATTTTAGAAAATAATTATAAATAACAAAATTTTATTAAAAAAGAGTAATTTAAATTTTAACCAAAAGACAAGATGCTTTAATATATTTTTAGTATTAAGACAATAATAACTTTCGGATAAAAATGTTTTTATTCAAAATGTGATGTACGTGTAGAACAAATTAGTGAAATTAAAACTATCCTGCGCACTGGGGTGTTCAAAAATCTTCTCATCTCGCTAATCTGACACCATGAAATTAATTTCACTAACTTTGAGTTTTAGACCTGTTTGAAAAGATTTGTTTTTAATTTATTTAAACTTATCTTATAATATAAGTATTTATATAAATATTTTAATTATTAATAAATATTTATAATCTTTTTAAAAGTTGATTTATATTTATTTATATAAGTTGCTGAATGAAATTTATGTAAAAGAAGTTTACAAAACTTATACAGAACGTTCTATCTTCAGAGATTAAATATTTACAACATAAAATTTTATATTTTAAACGTATACAATAAATACTTAAGTAAGTTGTTTACTAAAATAGAAGTTTAGAAATTAGGTCTAACATGTTTATTGAGACAAGTGAAAATTACATTTTTATATATTGTTTAATAATTATAAATTAATAATATATTTTTACATTAATTAGAAATATTTATATAATATAATAATATATTATTAATATTTTTTAAGATAAATCCTATAAAATATATGTTATTTAAATTTCATATTTTTAAAATTTATTATTATATAATATTAATTTTATATTATATCAATAAATCAAATTATTCTAGTATGTTAGTACATTATTAGGCTTTGCTGAGGTCAATTTTAAACTTAAACAAATGACATATTAAAATTCAAAGTAGATAATAATAAAATCAAATTTTCCATTATATGCATCTAGATTAAGAGAATAAAATTTAATATAAAAAATAAAATTCTGTCATTAAAATAATAAACTTTTAAAATTGTCAATAAATTTTTTGTTATTGTTCTAATAACTTGTTTTGTTTTCAATCATTTTAACCTACAAATCGAATGCATAGGATATATATATATATATATATATATATATATATATATATATATATATATATATATATATATATATATATCCTAACTTAATCTTGTTCTAATTTTAATAAAAATAATCTGTTTTGATTAAATTTAGAAAATTAAATCTAAATCTTATTTATAAAGATATGTCAAATTTAGAATATAAATATCCGTTTAAATAACTATAATAATTAAATAATTATGCTAAGAAAGGCTTGGTAAAAATTAAAAGCTGAAAAGATACATAGAATTAAAAAATAGATAAAAATTTACAGGATAGAGTAATAAATTTTTTATAAAACTAATTATTAAATTATCTAATTAAAATATAATGATAAAAATAAAAACATGATTATTAGATTAAAATTTAAGTATTATAATTTTATTAATTTAAATATTTTATTATTCAAATTAAATTATTATATTAAAATAAAAATAATATTTTAAACTTTTTTACATATATTTTATGAAAAATATTATATAAATAAATTTATAATTATTTTGAAAATTATATTTTATAACAAAAAGAGTTTTATAATTTTATTTATGAAGTATTTTTTATAAAAATTATATTTTTAAATAAATAAAATTTGAATAATATCTGTATAAAAAATATTCATTTTATTTTTAAAATTTTATCGAAAATTAAAATTTTTATTATAAATAAGGTAAATAAAATATTTAATATTAAACTAAATACAATAATGTTGAATCATGATAAAAAAATAATAATAAATAATTATCAAAATATATTAAAAATTAAAATAAAATAATAATTTTAATTAATAGTTAAAATTTTAAACGCTGTAGAAGATAACGTTAAAAACAAATTATATATTGTTAAAATAATTATTATACAAAATAAAGTTGAAATAATCTTAAAAAATTTTACCTATATTTCATCTTTCATTCGATTAAAATTTACTATTAAATACACTCTATATTTTTTAATTTGATTAAAAACATAATTTTAAAAGTTTTAATATTTATTTTATATTATTTAAATCAAAATAAGTTTAATATATATATATATATATTAATAAAAATCGTATATAAATTTATTTAAACATTAAAAATTTTAATTTCTTATTTTTACTTCATCCAAATTTGTATTCAAAATTTTAACCCACCTGAACCTTCGTAGGAAACTTGCCTCCAAACCCAAACCTATTGTGTTACCGCGTGTATACGCGCTCAGCACCATAAGCTCAGCACCATAATATATAAATGACCATTGTTTTTAAGATAATAACAAATTAAAAATGTGACTGAGCACATGATACCACAGGTAGACTGACCGTTAATAGTGTTGACCGATTAAATGTAAGATATTTATTTCAATATTTGATCTCAGTGTACTTCATCACCTAAATAAGGACGTGTTTTAAACATGTGTTGCTGATAGTTGAATAGTCAAAAATTCATATATTGAATCATTTTCTTATCCGACGACTAACTGGACCGCATTTACCAAGTTTTATTTTCTTTTATAACTCATAGAATATATTTGACTTTTATTTCCTTTTGATATAGAAATTCAATGACTCATACAAATTTAGAATACACATCAATAAACGTTGAATTGATCAATTTTAAAATGTTGAACTTTGAAGCTATTCATTAAATAAACGAAGCATCCTTAAGTTAGGTGTTGTTTGAATTTGTATTTATCATAGCGAAGAAAATAATATGAGAACTTAAGAAAGAGATCCGCCGCGAAGCTTCGTCAGATCAGAATGTGATTTATATCTGACAAATATCCGCACAGTCATAATATAGATTAAACTAATTATTTTAATAAAATTCAATAAATTGCTTTAAAATAATAAAAATAATTTAATTTAATTTTTTAAAAAACAAAATCAATCAATATGTATTAGATTCTATTTAACGTGTGCATTTTTAATAATTCATCGTGATTCAATATTTATTAAAAGTGGATATACAATTCAATTAACAATAGTTGCTAGCAGTTGGTTATTGCATTATTAAAAATAATTATTTATATAATAAAATAATAATTATTTTTTTTAGAAAAAAGTTAAAAGAAGAAATATTTTCAAAATTTTTAAAAATTAAAAAGAAAAATAATTTAAACTTTATTTTAAATATCTTTTATAAAACTAACAGATAAATTCAACAATTAAATGAAAGCTGAAATTAAAAAATTAAAAGTAGATAAACTATTTCTTAAATAAAAAGTAGGTGATAAAACTAGCTTTTGAATTAATCCATAAATATAAAATAAAAATAAAAATATTTAAATAATAAATTAAAATATAATAAATATGATATATATTTTAATAAAATATATTAAAATTTAGTTAAATAAATTTTATTTTTTAAAATATAATTTTTTTTTATTTTTTATATAGATAAGTTTTAAATAAAAAAAATTTTAAAAAATTTTATAATTTTTTTATTTTTTATAAAATATTATACTTTATTTGAAAGTAAAATATTTTTTTAACTTTATAAAGGTTAATTTTAAATTTAAAAATAAAATATTTTTAATTTTTGAAAAGATAAATTAAAAATAAATAAATCTACTTAAATTCAAGGTCCAAGTTAATAAAGATAACTATCTAATAAATTTTTATAATTCAAATAATGTCAACAACAAATTTTTATTTAATTAACATTAATTAAATATTGTATAAATTAAAAATAAATATAGAAATAATTTTTAATTTTTCCTAAAAAATTATTTATTCTTTTAAAATATATAATGTTAAATAATAAAAATAAACTTACTTATGTATAAGATTTATACAGTAAAGATAGGTACTAATTAAATTATTACAATTCAAATAATATCAACAATAATTTTTTACTTGATTAATATTAATGGATGATTACGTTGATTTAAAATAAATATAAAATTAAAATAATTTTAATTTGTAAAGGAAAATTTTAATTACTTCTTAAGAAATATAATTTTTAATAAAATAAAAATTTATTTATGCATAAAATTTAAGCTAATAAAATAATTACTTAATAAATTATTACAATTTAAATAATACAAATATTAAAATACATTTAAAAAAAAAAGTTTACATAATTTCAACAACATAAATATTATATTTTTTCTAACACATTATTATTGGAAGAATCATACAAACAACAAAAATTATTATTTAAAATTTAAGACATAGTTGTAGCAATGTAAATATCTATAATTTTTTTTAACATATTATTAAAAAAACCATGCAAAATAGAAAATAAATCAGAGTCATCATTATTTTATATTTTTATTTATTTATTATAAAATATTTAACATAAAGCAAATTAGGAAACATAAATACTATTATAAATTTTAATTATTATTATTTAAAGTTATATTTATTTATAAAATAAAAACATAGTAACATAAGAAAATAAAAAAAATATAGTTAAATTTTATTTATTTTTAATTATTATTAGACCATTATTATTAAATTTCTCTAAAGTAAGCTCAAATCAAATAATTTAAAATTAATTTAATCTTATTTTTAATTAAAAACCCCATCAAATTAAGTTAAACTTTTTAGTTTATTTTAGAATGAACAATAATCTATTACAATTAGATTGAAAAAGGATCAAAATGCAATCTAAATAATAAAATCTAAAATTAAAATTGAATCTTAAATAAAATATAATTAAATTGATTAAATAAAATTTCTAAAGGTTACAAAAATTTGTAAATATCAAGAAAAAGAAAGGATTACTAGAAGGAGGAAGAAAATGGAAGAAAGAAAATATAAAAGAATTATTTATGACATTAATTAAGAGAGAAAAATGATAGGAAATAAAAGAAAGATAATTATTTCTATAACATCAAGACAAAAAACTATGGTGAAGGAGCATTAAACTCTTAGATCATTGAAAGCCAAGTATCAAAGGTTGTTGGTAGGGATGATTTCCCTCTAATATCTACCTTCAATAGTGGGATAATGTGTGGTAGAGATGAGACAACCACTTATGTGATGTCATGATTTTTTATTTTTTTTATATCATTTTAATTTTTTTGTATTCTTCTATTATTCTTTTGTATAATGATAAAAAAGTTATCATTATTAACAAATGTGTATTTTGTTGTAAATATATGTTTATATGAATGAATAAAGAAAAAAATTGTTGGTGGATATGAGTCTATTATGTTTCAAGGTAGATGTTTCAAGATGTTGATGTTGTGATGATGATGTTTTTTCAATAACCATCTTCTTACCGTTATTTTTCACATATTATTTTTTATATTATTATAATTATTATTACCAAAATTGTTATGTTATTATTATTAATGATTTATTTATTATTTATATTGATATTATTAAAAAATGTACATAAACATATTAATGAAAATGAAAAATAATAAAAATTAATAAATAAGATTATTAAGTGTAAAATATCAAACTTTAAATTTTTGATGTGGACCAAAAAAGCTACTTTCTTTTTAGCTTAGCGATAATGATGAGAAAAAAAACAAACATAAGATTAAGTATAATGATCTTTAAGGTTAATGATAGAAGTTGGTGACATTCTTTAATACTAAAGAGAATATTCAACGGTATAATACTAGATTTGAATAATTTTATAATTTTTTTATAAAGTTCAAATAGGTTATTTTTTTAAGCATATCATTATTTCAAATTCAATATTATTTACATATATCACAAACACCAAATATGTATAACTTGTCCATACATTCATATATAATCATAGTATTTATGACGACAATAAGATCTACCCATCATAAGTTTAAGCATATTATTCACATTCAGTGCATGTTTCTTCATCATAATAAGAGATATTATACTTTTTATTCAAGAAACACAATATTATATCAACTATTCACATATGTACACACACACACACACACACACACACACACACACACACACATATATATATATATATATATATATATATATATATATATATATATATATATACACACACACACACTAATAACAAAATAAGTATTTTTTACACCACTCATATACATATCGTCACAAAGTTTTACAAAAAGGAGTAAGGATCCTAGAGACTTGACATTAGTGCAAAGATGGACTACAAAATCAGTATATACAAAATACCAACTAATCTCTTAAGAGAGCATATTTTCTTTCCCCAAAGTTCCTTTTTACTTCTCGCACCAAATTATATACATAGAAAAAAATAATTCTTCTTTTCTTTCATCCTTTCTCTCTTAAGTTGTCCAACAAAAGGAGAAGGTGATTACTTATAGTCAAAGCAATTGTTAGTGGGATCTTGCATTCGTTATGGTGATTGATGAGACGGTTCTGTAAAAGAATGTCATACTCTAAATAGATTTCTATACTCTCATGCAATCATTCTCTTTCTTTCTATACTCTCTAAATAGATTAAGATAGTAATTTTTCGTTTAAATATAGAGTTTTTTGAATAAGGTGTGGACCACATTACCGTGTGTAGGGGGAAGGGGGAATTGTCAATTTGAACTTAACCGGCCCAACCTCATATATGTGAGGATTTTTCCCTTGCTAACTTGTTTACAAGCCCTTAATGTATCCAAGTATATAAAGCTTATGTCTATCCCTATTCTAAATAATGTGAAATTTAAACCTTTTGAAATATAAGTCTTTCCAACAGATGAGACCCCAACTCATTTCAAGAAATAGAAGTGATGAAAACTCTAAGTCCAACAAATGTGGCCTTCTTGTCATACGAATCATTGAAGCCTGATCCATCTAAAGGTGAAATGGAGGTCGAGTCATGTTCCTTAATTTGATTAGCAACTAAAAAAGAATACAGAAGTAAACAGCGAAAAAAGGAAATAAGAGTTATACTCATTCATGTATATAAAATAATGGAATACAAATGTTGAAAAATATTCTCATACATACATAATAAAGTTTCAACCATATAAAAGCATAATTTAATCTATCACATATCACTTGTAATGTTATTGCAAATTTTATACCATATATGAATATACTATGACAAACCTTTCTGTACCTAGAGAACTTAATGCATAAAAAATCTCATTGAGTCTCATGAAAATTTTGATCTATCTTAAACTCCAAATTTCATGCATGCATGACCAAATCTAACATTGTATGAAGTTTTCAATACCTTAAACTTCCATACATTATATCACTACAATTTATCAAATTCACTATATTTTTTATTAGGCCAAAGATTAATGTTCATTTGAAAAATACTTAGGAAAATTTGGTCTTTTAACCATGATAATGTTTGAGGTATGTTAGGATGACCAAGTTGCGAATTATGCTAACTTTGGCATTGGTAATCTACCTCAAGCCCCTTATAAATTATTACACTTAATCATTAACCCTCTAAGCTCTTAAAGTTGGCATTACAATTTATCAACCTTTACAAGGCTTTGCATAAAATGCATGCTTACAATAAATTAAAGGCATGCATTTAGTACATTATGTGTACATATTAATATATACATACATTAGGATTCCAACTCTCTTTTTGACTCTTAGATAATTTTCTTACGATAATTCCTGATAAATTTTTAACAAACCTCTATTTGTATTCAAACACTTCTATCTCTTAAATGTTACAACATCGTTATAAGAATCATTCTAAATTGTATGTAATGCAATTATCACATCTTTCCAAAGTATTCTCTATTTCAACTGACATGGTTTACATTCTTTTTCTCTTATATAATCTTAGGTCATAATTTAGTTTTACATAAAAAAAAATTTCTCTTACAAACTTTCGATTGTTTTGGAAAAGAATTTTTTGGAATGATTTACTTTGTTAAAGAAAATATCAACACATTTATTTTACTTAAATCACAAATAGAATTAACCAAAAAATCTAAGAAAATATAGTTCATTCAAAAGTGAAAGAATATATCTCTAAAATGCTATTATCTTGGAAAAAAATTAGGAAAGTTAATTTAGTCAATTTTATTTTTAAAAAAAATTTGAAATTGGTAATTTTCTTATTAATTACGAAAACAAAATCTTTTTCTTTATTCCTTGTTATGGAAGAACATTCTCACCTAGATGTGATTAATTTTTATTCATTCATTCTCAAAGATTGCATATCATTTAGAATATATTAAGTATATATTTTAACTAACTTGTTTTTAGTATAAATTTTCTATCATATAAAAACACAGCAAAATGTCACATACACAAATCTTTGATCTTTAGAATTTATTTTATAATTAACTTTATCTATACAAATCTCAAAAATTTAATTCCACTTAAAGCATATAAATCATACAATTTGATAAATTTACTTTTAAAATAAACTTATTACTGCACCAAGAACACATTTGATGTCACAAGCACAAGTTCTTAATCATCATAATTTATACAATTCATTTAAAAGTGAAAAGAATATATCTCTAAAATATTACTATCTTAAGAAATATTATGAAAGTTAATTTATTTGATTTTATCTTCTATAAAAAATTAAAATGGGTAATTTTCTTGTTAATTATGAAAATATAACATTCTCATTCTTTCTTTGTTATGGAACAATAATCTCATCTTCATGTGATTAATTTTTATTCATTCAAATCTTAAAGATTTCACATTCCACATCACATACATTACATAAAGTATACCATGTATATAATTTTATAATATAAATTTTCTACCATATTAAAAATATAACCGAATATCACATACTCATTATTAATCATTAAAATTTATATCATAATTAATTTCATCCATACGAATCTTAAGAATTTAAACTCATTCAAAGTATATAAATCATACAATTTGATGTATATACTTTTAGTACAAACTTACTACTATATCAAGAGCATAATCAATGTTCCATACACAAATTTTTTATTGTCATAATTTACACACATCCACAACATAACTACACGCACCATAACACTTACACACACACATATATATATATATATATATATATATATATATATATATATATATATATATATACATATACATATATGTATATAATACAAAGTATTTGCATTACACTCAAGATTTATATCAACCTAAATTATTAATTGCACTTAGTGATCCTCATTCTAAGATATCTATGGCCCGATCATTTTCTATACGACTAAACATACAATATCATATTTTACTTCAATTAACAATGAATTTTTATAAATATTATCACATCATTAAAAATTCATAATAAAATAAAAAATATCTAAACTTTTCTCAAATAAGTAATTTTCATTTAATTACAAATCAAAGAGGCAAGTGTCTGCATCATATATAATTATCATGACTCAGAAATATTTATAACACTATCAAGAATCAATTTATCATAATTTAATTAATCAATTTAATCCTTATAAGGAAGAGATAACCGAATTTCTCTCTTATAGCACACTTTTTTGGATTTATGATCAATTCTAACAAAAAAAACCTAAATTAAGTTAGGCAAGCTCATTTCTACCCTTCAATTTAACATATATATAAATCAATTTTTCCTCTTCTTATCTTTTCTTCCAAGCTTAGATTTTGTAAGTTTTGGAGAAAGAAAAAATCTAAAATCTCAACTTTCAAGTATCCCTTGTAAATAGGAGAAAACAAATTTTGGTTTGAATTTAAAAAAAAATAAAAAAAATAATAAATTTGAAGCTTAAATTTTCTTTAATGGAAAAAAAAGGATTTGTTAAAATGGAGAAGAAGTTCACCACTTTATGATTATATGTACGTAGAAGTAACTAATTTTAAAAATTATTATGCTTATATGTTTTTTAAATGATTATATAAATTATGTTTATAAAATTTTAAAAAAATTTAATATTTTATTAAATAAATTTAAATTAATATATATTAGTCATTAATTAAAATAAAATTATATAATAAAATATCTAATAAAATAGATCAAATTTTTGAAAGATTCAAAATTTAGTCAATATTTAATTTTGTTTTTTTTTAAAGTATGATATGTTCTTTAAAATATAAAAATAATAGTTTGTATTAAATTATTCATTTATAAATATTAAAATGATGTAAAATTTTATAAATTTAATTATTGCAATAATATTATATAAACTAATAATTAAATTTATAAGTCTAACTTTTAATAAAGGTTATTGAACTTATTCTTTGATTCTATTTTTATAGTATATTAATTATATTATACTATATTATATAGAATTAAAATAATAAGCATTTACAAAAATTTAAAATAAAATAAATATTTTTTTTTATTTAAAAAAGTATAAAATTAAATTATTATTTTAAAATTTTATAATAAAATCTTAAATCTATATGTTTAATTAATGTTTTTTCTTTTATAATAATATGTATTTTATTAATATATTAAAAATGTTAAAAACAATAATTTTTTTAATTAAATAAATGGAAGAGATGAAAAAAATAAGAAGCTAGAAATTATTGTCCACCTAGATAAGAAGTAGCACAAATAATATCATATCCAAACGCAGTCGATTCCCGTGACTATATACCGTTCAATAGTAGGCATACTTGGAAGCCGCCCGTTCCATGTCTCTTGTTTATCGACATGTGTGAATCAAATAGTAATAATAAAATAAATACAGACCCACGCTTCTTAAAGTCATAGCTAATTGAGAAGAATAGTCAATTGCGCGTGATATTATAATATCATATCACTAATATTATACCCTTACTTCCATTGAAACAATTGTATAGGTTGAACATCCACGATTTATTTGTTTGCAAGTAAGAGTTAGGTCACTTAGTCCCTCTTTAATTATTTATCACAAAACGCATATTTGAGTTTAAATTTTGGAGTTCATGTGTTAATAGATTATTT
>JAMKYM010000440.1:0-64027 GCA_026541065.1 Canavalia ensiformis
GAGCTTGGTTTCACCCAAACACAACCAACTCCACTACATGCCGACAATACAAGTGCCATACAAATTGCAGTAAAGAAATCCATTTTCCATGAACGAACAAAGCACATAGAGGTTGATTGTCACTCCATCCGAGAAGCCAACCGCCGACTAATCACTCTCCCTCATGTCTCTACGTCATTCTGTCGCCGACATCTTCACCAAATCCTTGCCACGTCGTCGACATCATTTCCCTAGTCGCCAAATTGATGTTGGTCGATTTACCAAAGATCAATTTGAGGGGGGATGTCAATGGAATTAATTGCTGGAATATTTGCCATAATTAGCAGAATAATCTGATTGCTGGATATTTGCCATAATTAGCAGAATAATCTGTTTGCTGGATATTTGCCATTATTAGCAGAATATTCTGACAGAATATCTGGCCAAATTTATTGTACAGCTGTAATTATAATAGCACAGTTGTAGGATAGCATTTATAGAAATTTAGCTAATTTTTAGGGCTGAAATCAGCTTTGTATTATACTATTTATATCAAAATTTTCCAGCAAGAAAGGACACATTGGAACATATATTTTTTCAGAGTCTAACACTTTTGTCTTCTTAAAAGCTCATTCCTCTTTCCCATCCAGTTTTGGGGAAAATTCCCATAATACTTGGCCTTGAATTAGGTGATCCCTGTTGAATTTTAACGCTCATAGTTAGCCCATCCGCCCCCTGAAATGAGTCTCAAGAACCATCTGCTGTTGAGTCCAAGACTCCACAGTAAGGCTGATCTATTTCTGGTTTTTGCCCTTGAGCTATGACTTGCATTGGGAACTTGATCCTAGATTCACTATCTAGGCTCACCCTTAATCCCAAGGTATGAATCCTGAAATTGCATTGGTTAATAGTGGCCCAAGGTCAGAACCTCAGTGGCCTGCTGTCTTAGGCTTGGATTAGAATCCTAAATTTGTAAGATGCATGCATGTCTGGACAGGTTCACCATCCTTACATTGATCTAGGCTTGACATGATATCTGAGCTAATTGGGGAATGAGGACAATGGCTCCAATCCCTATGGGTACTGAGAACAAAAGCTGGGTGGCTAGGGGTAAGAGCTTCTGTTACTAAGCCTAGTTTTGGCCTAGAATCTGTCACAGCAATACAAAGTCAAAGGAACCTGGTTTGCCAAAATTTATGGAAAGAAAATGATTTCTAGGCCTACTTCTCAAATTAAGCTAAAAAGCTATATGTTATTTCCTCTGATCAGGATTGAAACCAGCTTTGGGGACCTGAGACCAAACTAAACCTCTAATCTCAGGGCTGTGAGTCAAATTAGTGTTATCAGTTTCAGTCCTCTAAACTTTCCAAATTTTCTGAACCAACTTCAACCCTCAGGCTTAGGCTTCTACAGGCTGGCCTAGTCTTTACTTAACGAAGAATGGCTAATGGATTATAACTCATGATTAATCTAATGCTACTGCAGAAATTTCACCGCAATCTTAGTGTCTTTCAGCCTTTTATGTTTCAGAATTTAAGTCACAAACCTAGGAAATATATCTAGCTTAAACCAGCCAAGATTTGCTTTATGGAAATTTCCTTCTTATGTATCTAATGATTCACTAATCAATGAGGCGAGGTTGGAAGTGAACTATTTCTATGGTTGGCCTAGGGAATGATCATTTTTACGCACTTTGGCCAAGTACATAAAAATGCGGATCCTACAATTAGACTAACCTAAAATTCAGCGTGGCTTTATCTACTTTTGTTATGAACTAGGGTTACTAATGTACTGAACTAAGGCTCTTAGATTCACTTTGATCCTTATTACATTCCAGACCTCCATGTTGAAATTAAGATACTGACAACAGTCCTTTATGTAGCAACCTGATCAGTCACAAGGTCCCAAAGTTCAAAATCTGTTATTGAAAACTAGACCTCCCCTTCTATAAAGATGGATCGATCGAAGACTCCTGATTCCTACATGGTGACATAAGGGAAACGAACCGCGAACACAGCCAGTGCTACGCCCATTCAAATGAAGCGTCTACTTGGTTCCCTTTTGACAGGAAAAGTTCTGTTTCTTAGAATCATAATTCATATCAGGGATAGGACAGCCGATGACTAACTTTAACTTTACAATCAGCTTAGGATGAGATATAGATACAAGACTTAGCAGTGCTTTACTTTAAGACAGGCTTAGGGCAAGGACCAAGTTACACTGCAAGGCTCCCGTTTTAGATCAGTGCCTAGCTGAATCAGAGCCTGGTTGGTCAACCAAGCTGACTGCTAATTTTGATTTGGTTTGTGACTTGAACCTCTGAGTATATGCCTAGTTGGCTCCTGATCAGAATAGCCACTTGGTCCTTAAGCCTGACAGTAGTTACTTCTCAAATCAAGTCTAATTATCCTAAAACAAGACTTGAGGTTGACATGACTAAGACTCACTTAACATGGCAGGTATTTATTAACCAAACTTTAGCTCCAGCTCAACTCAAACCTGCTCCTTAGACTTCTCTTAATGTGTTAAGTTCAACCGAGAGATTTAACTACTATTAACTTATGGCCCCGTCTCATGAGAGAGGGCTCCCTAGACTTAAGGCACTTCTGCTTAGCTCGTAATCCCCTTCTATTTGAGGTGTGCTTCTTTGCCAGTCATGCCCAATTATCCACTAATGTATATGTACACTGCTGTGACCATTCCAGTTGACCTTACTCAGAGACAAGTGGCTCGCACCTAGTATCCACTAAGGGTTCCCCAGTGACCCAGGATTAGAAAAGCCAAACCCAAGCTTGTTTAACCGGATCACCGAATGAACCATGGCATATCTAGGTCATGATTTGAAAAGGCAGTACTCTATGACAAACTAAAGCCCCCCTCTTACCTGTTCCTATATGATCTAGGTTCTGTATCAGGTGTAGGTCATTTAAAACACAGGTAAAGTAAAGGTTATTATGTTAACACTCTTGGACTCATCGAATCTTGTTCTAATTCCAACTTTATTAATTAGTTCATTGATTCAAAAGGAAAGTCTCCCTTTGGTTTACCCTACCAATGGTTTGTATCAGGCTAACCAATGGCCCTAACTGACCTCAACCTGATAAAAACTCTTAGACAAGCCTTTACTCAGTCCTATGATCAGTGATGAAGCCCAGTCTAGGTTGCTAATAGGTGCTGATTTCCTGATTTCCCAAATTTAGTTTAGCTACAAGTTTCAGCTGATATAACATCATCATTTCCTTCCTCATGCCTGACCAAAGTCTGGCTTCAAGATGCCATACCCCAAAACTAGAGGAACAATGAGAAAACAAAACCTAAGTAGCTTTTCCTGATTATCATCTAACTTAAAACATCGAAGGTTCAGTCACCCAGGGTAGATATCCATTTCAATGGCAATATTATTCTCGAAATCAGTTAAACCACTTATCATTCAGTGATAGGTCCCCAACCATAATTCAAGCGCATGGATATTAGCTCTAAGTCTATCTCCTATGGTTTGTTTTTTTACATTTACCGTATGGTTCAAGAACCTTAGAATAGAGCCAAAATCATTTCAAAGACTGCTTCATAGTCTATCTGGATACAAACAGGGGTTCTCCTCAAGAGGTGTTTGTAAATAAACTTGGGACTTCTATACAAGGTTAAGATTCAGCAAGACATCAATACTCCTATTTAAGGAAGCCTAATCAAATTCGCATGCGACAACAACCATAACAGAAACAGCTACCAATATATCATCAAAACTTAACAGCTAAGGCATTGTGATTCATCCAAACCATGGTAGGATTATCATGCAATCGAGATATAACCAATATTTGATCAAATCCAACCCCATAAGAGAAATCCGCAAGCATACTGACCTGTACAGAGATGAAACTCAGCAAGGCAAATCCAAGGTCTCGAAGTTTATGTGACAATGGAGAGATTTCCGTTTGCTGAACTTGAGCCAGAGAGGAAGAATTCTCCAACCGAAATCTTGCCGAAGGTGTAACTTCTTGCACCCACGGAGAGCAAAACCCCTCGAGAACGAGAGCGAATCCGAGAGTATCTTCAAAACCAATTTTCAATTTTCGTACCAAAACCTGTAACCGCTCCCATTTTCCTCAAAATTCCTCTTATACCCCTTACTCAACCATAGTTGTCTTAAACTTAAACCATAGTTAGTTTTTAACTCTAATTGTAACAACCTTAACTGCCTTTAACTAACTCTTAACTACCCTAACTGAATTTTATTTTTTTCAGCTTTTATTCCTATTTTTTATTTTTAAATTTGAGTATTATCTATTTACTTATTTATCTATTTATTGTATTTTCTTTTCTTTTCTTTCTTTCTTTTGATAATTTTGGAGCTTTTGGTCCCTAAAGGTGTTTAGTTCATTAATAATTTAATTAATTAAAAAGGATTTTCACCCAGATAGGAATTGGTACTCACAGTGACAACCTTAAAAAATGAGCTCACATCTAAGATCAGAAGATAGAGTAGTAGACAAGTGGAAGATATTGTTTGACTAAATTATTAATGTTATGTCTTAAATGAAACTATCATTGAGAGGGTGACTAGAGAATAAGAATCATTATGATTAAAACATAAAATGAGTAAGAGTCAGACAATATCTATGTTATGATGAGAAAGTGATCTAAAGAATGCATGAGTTTTATGTCTAAGAGATTTTAGATGAAAAAGTGACTTAGAGTATGTATGAATTGCATATTGTATGAGATTGACTTTCTGCTATTATTAAATAAAATCCACTTCAAATAAGTATAATCTTAAAAAGCAATAATTGAACTTGTATACTTGTCACATTTTCTTCATAAATTGGAATGGCTGGATTAGAAATGATGACATCAACCTTAAGGTAGACACCTACTTAAAAATTATGATTTCTCATTCCTTACCTCTCATTTCTTTTCCAAGGTCCGATCATACTCTCTTCATGGTAGTAGCGGTCTATATGAAACAAATAATACGAAGTAGACACTGATGTTTATGAAAAGGAATGTAGGAAGAGCTATAAAGGACCTTATTCTACTTTGTCCTACCTCCCACTTCTCTCCCAAGGACCGATCATACTCTCTTTACAGTGATAGCAATCTATATGAAACAAATAATACGAACTAGAGACTGATGTTCATGAAAATGAATTTGGGAAAGTTATAAAGGATCTTATTCTACTTTGTCCAACTCTATATCTTTTTCTTTGGATGACTATAATTTTTGAAGGGCATTGAAGTCTTTGTTTCATTTAAAGGACTCACTTTGAGCCTTTAACTTATTGTTGTCTGTATGTTGTATTACCTATATAACTAATAATGTAAATATTGTTATTGAAATTAATGTATAGTATGATGAGTAAATGAATGAGAGTTTTCAACAACAACGTGAGTAAGGATGTCTTAACATTCATTATCTACTATGTTGATTATTACAATGAGACTCACATTTTCAACTAAGATTTTAAGAAAAAAGTTATATTATATTTTCCATAATAGTAATTTTATAAATGGATTTCGCATCATGAAATAACTAACTAATAGTGAATTTACGTTACGACTTGAGCGTAGGACAAGTGTCATTACTAGGATTTTACATTCGCCTTATCCTAAGTCACCATCCAATCCACCACCTCTTCCTCCTCAACCAATGTCTTCTCCAACTTATCACCTACATATCCTTTTGCACCAAAACCTCCACCATGACCTATCCCACCATTATTCTAGGTACATTTTCCCTCTTTTCACTCACTCTCTCTCCATTACAACAAGTATCTCATCTCTATTTTCAAGTTTGAAAACTTCACAACTTTTGAATAATGAAGTATTCATCACACCCCATAAATAAACAAAAAAACTAAAAAATGAAGTTAAAATATTATGTTACAAAGTTTCTACTTTTCAACAAAATAGAATTCTCTTATAAGGTTCTAATTATTGAACCCGAGAGAAATCATTTTCTTAAGAGAAATAAAGTTAAGCACACATAACAGTGAGAGAAAGAATTAAATTTTTTTTCAAAAGCTTCAACTCAAGTAGGACAAATTATATATAAAAATAATAATAAAAATAAAATAATAATAATAATAATAATAAAATTATATTAATTAATATATTTATTTTAAAAAATTAGTATAATATTTTATACTTATTTATATTTAAAGTAAAATTTTAATTATATATATATATATTGTGTCACTTTAAAAATTATTAAAATTATGAAAGATAATTGGAAAATAAGTAGGATAAATTATAAATGGATAATTTTTTTATAAAAATAAATACATTTATTAAAATTGAATAAAAAGTAACTATAAAAACTAACATTTTATAAATTTAAATTTTATTTTAAAAATAAATAAATAAATATTTCATTAATATAAATTTAATATTGAAATAAAATTATAAAACTTAATAATTAATATGCTAAAAAATTAAACTATATTTTATATTCAAATAAATAAATAATGATAACAATAATAATAATGATGATGATAAATTTTATGAAAATAAACATTTTGTAGTTAATTCATTGAACTTACATGTTCGATTGGTTGTAGCTTGTTTTTTTATTTACTTGATTAAAAGGTCAAAGTCATTTCTATTAACTATCCATGTGCATGGAAAGGGAGAATATGGAATAAACATTATTTTCTTCTTCCCATCTTCATGGTAAAGGTTTTGGTGTGGGAGGAGGTGTAGGTGGTACAGTTGGAGGAGGCATGGGTGGGGAAGGAGGGAAAGATGATGAATTAGGTGGTGTCTAAGGACATGACGAAGGATTTTGGGCTTGTGGTGGAAGAAGAGAAGGTAATAGTGATGATGGTGTGATGCTTGTTGGATGAAGAAAGGATGGAGGTAATGTTTGCTTGTTTTGCTTATTGAGTAGTCAAAAAAGATAATATGTAGATGACACCATAGCTATAAATAAAGGAAAAGGGGATGGGATTTAAAATGTCATCATTTTATAACTCGTGTTGTACATGCTTCTTAATTTGTCGAATCAACATGTCATTATTCTTCAAATGACAAAAGGACCAATTTAAAAGATAAATTAATAAATAAAAATTAACAAAAAACTTTTAAAATTTAAAAATTAATTTATAAGATCAAAATAAAGAATAAATTTTCTCCTGTAGTCTATTAACTATATAAATCTAAAAATTAATTTTTATTATCATTATTATTATTAATATTATCATAATCACAATCATCATTAATATTAACCATCATTTATATAACATTATAATAACTTTTAATATAATAAAAATAACCTACCTCTATATATATATATATATATATATATATATATATATATATATATATATATATATATATATATAATTCCTTTATATTATATATGGACTCATCTTCTTTATCTAAGCTATTGGACATGGATCAGTGAGTATTCAATATGTACATCACCCTTTAAATGTATATTCGTCTTCTTTTGAAAAAGGTTTTTCCTTAAATCTTAACATAACTTCAAATTTTATCGAATTTCTACTCTCATATTAAATGATATGATTAAGAGATACTTACTAAAAATTGAAGTTGTTAATAGAAGCACAACTTTTAACACATAACATTTTATATGAAACACGGAGCTTTCGTTACTTAAGCCATTGGTTGACATAGGCCACTAGGTTAAATTTTATCATCGCTAGTAGACTTTTGTGAAAGTAAATTACTGAATATTCTAGTTATTTGAAATCTCATTATTAAAATTTATTTTAAAAAATAAAGAAAAAGAAGTCTGCAATAACATGATAGATTTTATAATTATAATTTAAAAAAATGAAATTTAAAAAATTGTTAATTGGTAGCATAATACGTTTTATATAAAATGATGAATCTATTTTCTGAAGTAAGACTTTCCTTTAAAAAATCTCATTTTTACATGTGAAATTCACACCAATTTTAGTAATGTTTTTTAACTTGCATCATTTTAGAAAAGGTTTTCTATTTAAAATAGTTTCCAACATAAATTTTGTGAACACGTAATTTGTTTGGAATTTTTTTCAAAAAAAATATCGTAAATAAAAATAAAAATATGATATAATAAATAAATAAATAAACAAATATAATAATATATTTACCTATAAATTATCCACAGTAAAATCATTAATGTAAATAATTAATAGTAACAATTTAATAGAAATAATACAGTTGGTTATAGATAATAATTAATAGTGATAATTAATGATAATAAATTAGTATTGTATTTTTCTATAAATAATAATAATAATAAAATATTTAATTAACTAATAATTAATAAATAATTTTTTTTATTTTTATGATTTTAAGAATTAAAGTTAAGAATAGATTTTTGGATCAAGAGCAATTCATGCTCACTTTTTTGTTTGTTGGGCTAAAAGTTCAAATAGGCAAAATGGTAAATCTAGTGGTTCATTAGGCTTGTGCTGACAAAATTAAAATTTTTTTTCGTTCATCATTGACCCAAAGTTAATTTACACATATTTCAGATAAATTTAGAAACATATAAACAAGATAAAAAATTTCTAGAACATTTTTTTCTTTTAACTTAGTTAAAAGTTGGACAATTCAGTTAACATTTTGCTATAAACAGGTTATGAATTGAAAATTACGTTGGTCCTCAGATTAGAAGAAATGAATTTTTCAAAATTCTTTTTCTCTCTCGGATCACTATAAAATAAAAGATCGATGGATACTTTAGGAAGATTTTATAAATTCATATAAAATATATTAAATTTTGTAAGTTATATCATTTAAATGATCACTAAAATATTTTTTGATAAATAATTTTTAATAAATAAAAATTTGTCAAATAAAAATGTAGTAAAAATTAAAACCGTATTATTTATTTTTTTAATGACAGATTAAAACCGTATTATTTAATTTTTAAAACTGTCATTAAAAGATTTTTTTGTTTTGTAATGGATGCTTTTATGTTCGTTGGATCGTTTGGCATTTTACAACTTAAAATCTGCTCTCTTCTTTTTGCTCCCAATGGTGGAACATCATTTTAACGTTAGCGACTTTCCCTGTTAGGTATCTTCCTTTACATTTGATTGTTTGGATTAACGTATAGTAATTGCATTTAAGTTTTTAATTTCGTAGCTGAAATCACATTCTTGCATCGTACACTTATAATGATTTGAATTATCATTTAATTTATTAAGTGAATAATCAATTTTTCAGTTTGTTTAATTTATCATCCTCCTTAATATTATTTCTCGTTCATTAGCATTATGATTGATGAATCTCATGCCGATTCATTATTTCTTCGTTTTAATACCAAAATTCATGCCACACACAGTGCGAGAAATTTGTTAGCAAAAAACACAGTTTCACTCAAGTCCAATGTTGCAAATTCGTATGTCCCAAGTTTTACCTTAAAAAAATTGTACCCGGAAGTGTAAAAAGGATAATTACTAAAAAAAAAAAAATTGAACCCGAAAGTGTAAAAAGGATAATTACGATTTTGAGTATCATTTTTATAAGAATTATTTCCACAATTCTAATAGAATGAATTTTAACTTGTGAGTTCGTGAAAAATAATTTTGTTTGAGAGCTTTTTAAAATAAAAATAAAAATAATAAAATTTAAATTAAAAAAAATATAAGTATAAATTTAATTATGAAAAAGAATGAGATTTTGATTTTTCTAATTTTATTTAATTTTACCTATATTCTCTTATGAATGATGAGAATTAATGTAAACCACATGTTTTAATTTTATTATTACAAAATTATCATGCAATAATAATATTTTTTACCCTAAATACATATCATCAATGATCATGCAAGATATATAATTAAAAAAATATAAAAAACATGTAGATTTATTAATTTAATAATTGGTTAGAAATTAAGAATTTTGATTAATCTTACAAATTAATCCTTAAATTCAGTTTACCTTATAGTTCTATTAATTAGGTATGGTACAATTATTTATCCCCAATCAACTTAACAATTAACAAGAATAACTAATTATTAAAAATTAATTAAGAATAATAAATTAAATACAATTGACTATAAAAATAATTATTGATGAAAGAGATAAAGGGTTCAATTGATTAATTATATCATAAATTTTATTAAAATTCCATGATTAGGAATTAGTTAAACATAGTGAAAAAAGAAAAAAAAATAACATATTAATCCAAAAAAATAACATATTAATCCAACAAAATAATTCATAATCCTAATTGTAAAAAATTAATTACAAAACTGTAATATCAACGAAGCTAGTAATAGGATAGTACAACTCACATGGTTAAAGAGATTTTGTCTCTAACATCCTTCAAGATGATACTGAAAAAAGGATAAGAAAATATAGATATACGAATGTGGCAAGAAAAATGGTATAGAGAATTGTATGTGAAGCATATTTTTTTTAAGGTTTAACCTCTCTTTTTATAGATTTAAATTGAATTTCTCTATTACAAACTAGGTTAACCTAAATTATCTTCTATGTCGTTAAAACATTCTAAATTTCTTGTGTCCTTAAAATGACCTAGATCATCTTTTATGTCATTTAGGGTTGACATAACATGCTCAAGTCTTTATAACTATGTTGAAAAACCAAGAATATTGTAAAAATACGCTTGAATTTAGCATGGCTTTGTTGATTTCCTCCAAGAAAATTTTTGTTCTTTCATTACTTCTTTATCTTTTTTATTTTTCTTTTATCCAAAATGTACATAGTTTTAGATTATCTACATATATGACCATTTCTAAAAGAAAAATTAAATAAAATTATAAATAAATAGATATTAATTATATTATAACTATAACTAATTTTTTATAAACAAAACAAAGAAATGGTAATTTATCATCCAACAATGCATCAAACATACACACATTGCATTTTATTCTTCACATCAGCAAACAATAAAACATGCCAATCCAACATGCCATTCATAAGCATGCATGTTCTATCTTTTTATTATATTTTCACTAACTCAGCTACAAGTAAAAATAAATTAGGTTAAGCAAGTTTTAAATGTTTAAACTTTATTTATTTAAAAATTTTATGATCTAAAAGTTTAAGTAAATTATCTGTTATAAACATTTTTTATTATCAAAGTTATACTTGTTTATGACTTGTTACCTATAGGAGCCTATTTAAAAATTTATAATATAAAAAAATTTAAAAATTTTATATATATATAAATTAAAAAATTTTAAATCCTCTAATATAAAAATACCAGATCTAAATCTCTCTTTATATAAATGATTTAAAATATCTATAAAAATATATATTAAAATAAATAAATAATATATATATTATATTATATAAATATAATATATATATATATCTTATATATTCTATATATTATAATATATATTAAAATTAAATATATTTATATATTTATATATTAAATAAAATTTTCAATAAAATAATTTTTTTTATAGATTTAAATCTAATTTATTTATTTAAAACATTAATTTTTAAATTAATATAATTATATTTATTTATTAAATAGGTTCAACAAATATTTTAAAACAAATCATAGGTAAAATCGATATGAGATAAAGTTATTCATTTCCATTTTTTTCCCATCATTGTACCTTTGGTAATCACAAAGTTATAAATAAATTAAAATCTATTAGTAATTATAAATATATAAAATTGATAATTATAATTTAAATTACATTTTAAATAAAAAATCATTATTTAAATCTAAAAATAAAATATTTAATTAAAATCATTAATTAATGAATGATTAACATATTTTAAAATTAATAATAAACAAAAATAAATATATTTAAAATCAAAACTAATAATTAATTTTAATTTTTTAAATTTTAATTTTTACAATAACAAATAGGTCTACTTGTATTTTTCATGTCATACAAAATGCATAAGGTACCAAAAGATATTTATTATAAAAAATTATGTTATTTTTATGAGTTAAAAATATAATTTTTAACAATTAAAAATTGTTACAAAATTTATTACCAATATTTAAACAAAAATATCAATTATACATTATTTTTATGAGTTTTATTATTATTTGTAAAATCATTAAAATAATAAATATATTTATTTTAGTGGTAAAAAATACCCATGATTTTTAAATTAATAAAAAAATTAAATTTCAAATTATCGATTCCATCTCTCTAATCAAGAATACAACATGTTAATACTTGTTAGGAATTGAAGTAGACCGAATTGAGTTAAACTTTGAGTGCTTACGTTTGACCTGTTTAAAATTTTGAGGCCTAAGCTTGGCCTATTACCTATTAAAAGTTCTTTTCTTCTCTTAAGGTCTAACCTGATTTAAAGCTTATAAGGCTTACAAGCATATTTAAAAGCCTACATCACAAATAAAATCAATAAATAGACTCAAAGCCTATATAAATAATTGATTAAAAAGTCTTGCAAACTTAAAGCTTACAAAATAAAAAGACTATTAAATAGGCTTAAAACATATATATATATATATATATATATTAATATTATGTAAATAAAATATAAAATAAATATTATACAAATATAATATATTAAAATAAATATGAATGTATAATATATAATATATAAATAGGTTCTGAATAGGTTAAATAGACTTTTTTTTATAAGTCTATGCCTGACTTATTTATCTAAAAAGATTTTTTAACAAGTATGGTGTCAAATTTATTAATCAGTGGGTCAAATACAAATTTTAAACAAGCTCAATAGTATATATGTAGGACGGTCTTATTCACTTCTATCCCTGTACTTTATCAGTACTTTTATTTATAAGATCAGTAATTTTATTTATGACATCGACCATCATCTAAAGACTATAAACCCAGCATCTTAAAACTATACGTATACATATACAACATCAAAGAGAGAAAGGAGAAAGTTTTTTCATAATATCCACAACATCGTAATAGTACAATAGTAGCCACAGCTGGGTTATAAATATACATATAAAATACAATCCTATTGCATTGTATGTGTGGACTACATTAGGCTAGAAACTTGAAACTAGAAAACCTCCTCCTATAGTCATAAAGTATAGGGCACAGCATACCTACCTACAATTTTTATCTAAATTTTAATTTTATTTTACAAGAATTTGTTTATGATGAAATTGGTTCATCACTGCTTTGCCTCGATGTTATATCCTATCAGGATATGAATTATGTCATTCCATGTCCTTCTCCTTACAAGTTGAAACCTTTTCAATCTCAGAGTTACAAGTTATGCCAACACTCTTTGTCTGTTTAGGTGTTGTTCATTACAATATTTTTTAAATAATTATATACTTGAGGAAAAACAAAACCACTAGTGGAAAATGAGCTTTTTACATCGGTTGTTAAGCACTTTTTATATCGGTTATTCAGGCGGTGTTGAAGCGGGCGATATAGAAAATAAGACTTTTTACATCGGTTACGCAGCCCAGACGTAAAAGTATGACTTTCTACATCGGTTGGGCAAAGAAACCGTGAAAATGCACACTTTACATCGGTTGTGGCAGAATAGATTTAAAGTATACTTCTTTCTACATCGGTTATAAGAGCTTTTAGATGTAAAAAAGTCATACTTTTTACATCGGTTACATGTAATAGATGTAAAATGTACTTTACATCGGTTATGAGTGCATGTAGGGGTAGAAATCCTTTTAATGTTCACTTTGTTTGGGTATACTACCCGTATTATTTATTCACATACACGCCGCCACACTGAGAATCCGAGGCGGAAAATGAGAATCATTGAGGAGACGAAAAATTGCATAATCTATATATTTAAACTAAATACATCATTATTTATTATCAAACTTTAATTTACAAATGAAATAACTTAAAATTACATCAAACAAGTATTGAAAGTTGAAAAGAAATGTAATAATCGGCTATGTACTTGTTGAAAGCAAAAGAGAAAAAGATGTTAGAAAACTCTAAACATAAAAAGCACATGTTAATAAACATTTTAAAATAAGTTAAAAATAAACATACAATGATGAAATAATTAAATAAATAACTAACTTGTATCATGTAGTAACATTTTCCCATATTCCTTCATGATGATCATCTCGAATAGCATGTACATCATCTATTTCATTTTCTTCATTGATACTAGATATCCTTGATGATAAGGGGAGTTTGAGAAATATCAATATTTGAAATATCATATCATTGTCATCCACTAGCGATTGTTGTCTTTCCTTGAAAACAATGACCATCTTTGGAGCATTGGATCTTGGACTTAAAACACTTGTTTCGCTTGGTGGGACATGAAAATGGTGTCCTTGTAAACTACTTTTTTGAAGGTCAACCAATGTAAATCGAGTTAAATAAACTTAGCTATGCATTCTTATCAACCATCTGCGTTTGAAAAGGGCACTCTAAATTTGGTGTAATCAATCTCCGAATCTCTTGATCACTCAAAAGATATGGATGCCTTTAAGATTTTTATCTTTAGAACTTGCAAAATGCATCGATTCTACCTTTTCCCTATAGCTTACTATTTTGCATGGTACTTTTTTATCATCCACGAGACTTTTGTGTAAAATGAAAAATGATTAATATATTGCCAGGTCTAACATATGACATAAAAGTTTGGGCCATTTCGCCACTTCAATGTATGGAGGCACCATCATCTTCTTAATTGTTTCATCAAACCAGTTTAAGAGCGTTTTGTTATCTCATTCAACAACCATTTCTTGTTCATTCGAACATTCTCCTCCACTATCATAGTTTGTGAAGTAGATAAGTAAGGTTGAACCTCATTGGTATTATTCAAAATATACAAATGTGCTTGAGAGGACTTACTTGCGACCAGTGCTTTTTCGGGAGTAACCTAATGTACATTTACCTCAGTGTCTTTCATGTGTGGACACAGGAACTCACAGGTTCCACCTCGACGACAAATACCTAGCCGTACAAATTTCAGTGGCCTGATACTGCAATGTATCTTTCAATCATAGATGCCTGGAGTAATTGTGGATTCTTACATACCCTTTTAATATTTTCATGCATATTCGTTATTGGATACATCTACTCAGATAAGTCATGGACGTACATGTCGATCTCTTACTATGAACAACCAAGTGAACCATAATGTCAAAAAATGATGGAGGAAAATACATCTCCAATTGGCATAAGATAGATAGAAAGCTTCATTTTCAGCTCATCCAATTTTTAGAGAGGTCAATGGCTTTGCTACATATTTTATTGAAAAATTAGAGGTATATGCAATTCTTTTAGGTAAATGTCTGAATAACTTAGCGGAGAAGTCTTGTTGCATTAACAATGACAATCATGAGACTTTACAACTAACTTTAAATCTTTCATGAGACAAGTCTTTTAAAATTTGAAGAATACCACAGCCTTTAACCCCGTGAAGCTCTTGAAAAGAAATTTTCTCTTTTTTAATGATAATATGACGTATGGGGCAAATATGTTTAAAACTCCCCTCTGGTAGTGAGACTAAGCGTGTAAGCGTATACCATGCTGAAGACCAAATCGGTCGAAATTGACTCCATCTTTTAGTCTTACTTACTGTATATTGAGAAGTGTTCAAATGATGCTATCACCTGATTTTTTCCCATGCATCCACATCAATACAATGTCTAACATCAAGTTTGCACCAATATGGAAGATCAAAAATATTGATCTTTTCTTCATATCCTTGTCTCAGTGACTTTTTTGAGTCTTTCTCAAAGGAGTTTTTTGATGTTTTTAACAGGTTGTAGACTTGTTGTCGATCAAGGATTTTTGGAGCAACATCATTTTAAATTACCCGTTAGCTTTCGTAATCTCGAGAAGGGTGATTGATCACGAAGAGAAATTTCGGGTAACCCAAATCTGGCTGTCTTAGCTTCCATGATCGATTGATGGTAGCTTGTGCCTTCTTCACATATGGGACATGCGTTGTGCCCTTTATATCATATAAATTTCCCATATCTTGGAAAGTCATTAATAGTGCAAAAAAGCATTACTAGCATCTTGAAATTTTCATTATAGCATCAAACACTCCACCTTATTCCATGATTTTGCAAGTCTTCAATTAAAAGGAGCAAGATAAAAATATGTCATTTCGGTTGTTATGGACTGAAATCATCATGGACAACATGATATTTATGTTTCATGCATAACTCAGGAGAAAGGTTGTAAATTGTCAAAGCATAGGCCATGAACACTATGTTTACTACTTGCATTACGTCTGAAGTTCATTCACATCATTGCAAGTCAAACCTTAGGTTTCTTGGCTTATTCCCAAAATCGGGATATAGTTGATCAACCATCTTCCATTGCAAACCATGGTGGATGACACATTTTCCATCAATCGGTCTTTCATCTACATGCCATCTAAGTTGTTTTTTATCTTTATTAAAATATGTCGTTTGAACGCTTAGGTATTGCTGGAAGATACCATAACACTTTGGTTGGAGGCAGGTTTTGTGCTGTCATTACCGATAGAATCACCATCGTAGCCGGTTCTCTTGATGAAACTTGGCACCGCGGGGCATTCATGTAATCCTTAAAACTCATTTTCTACGTATAGTATGCAATCATTGGGCAGCATGTATTTTCTATATTGCATACCTCGAGATACTGACACTTCTTAGCCTCCATAAATTCGCTTTGGTAATGTTTACCTTTATACGGACAGGCATCTCACTAACTTGATTCAAGTAATTAGGTGAAACTTTTATAGCTCCACCCATTCCTTGCGCGTTGAATTGAATAATCTTAGCAACTAGCGACAATCGTGTAAAAAAGGTAGTACATCCTAGGATACAAGGTTTCTCTGAATCGGTAGATAAATTTACCATCATATTGCATTTCCAATAATGTTTGCCTACCACGAATGTCATAACCTACAATCTTCCATATTTATATCAACCTCCACCATTTGTGACACACTTGTATGCCTAATAACTCATTGCCATGTCCATTTTGTATAACTTTTGCAAAATCCATCACAAAAGAATATGCTCTCAATTTTGACCAACAAATCGTCTCATTTAGACAATTAACACTGGAATGAGTAAATTGTCCATTACTCTAGAGTAGATTTGTCTGCGCCAAAATTCAAAAACTCTTGACCATAATTACTTGCTCATCAGCTCGTTGCCGTTTTAGCGTTTATCAGCCTCTCGATCCATACTATACAAGAATCATCAACATGATTTAGGGATTAACCTTGTCACTAACGATTGTTGTTAATTTATTCTCTATTTATGGTAAGATCCTAACCGATTCGAGAAAAAGTTTTTATACATCGATTAACATACTTCTAAAATCTTGAATATATCATATACTTGGTGAAATTTGGCGGCATTTTAGCATCGGTCTCAATCGTAACTTCATTATGGTTTTATTTACCATAATGAAACGTATACTAAAAAGATAATGCAATGAACTAAACCAAAATTTAATCAAGTACAATTTACAAATTTATGAAGAAATTGTTAACCCTTTGGAATAAAAAAGCTTTAGTCCCAAACTGTCCAATCTTGGACAATTCAAGATTTAATATAATGGATGATTTACTTATTTTTTAGTAATACTCATTATATTGACTGACGGAAACAAAGGTATGCTCACATTTTAACTCAAGAAAACAAACCAACATATTTAAACTCCAAAATCAATACTATAACATACATAAACCTAACAAACTTTCATCTACTATGATCACAAAGTAAAGTTATAGAACATACCTCTGATCAGCACAAATGTGGTTGGCCGGTTAAGCTGATCAAGTGTCAAAATGGAGGCTTTGGTGGTTGAGCGATGACCTGACAAAGTATAGCCAAATAAGAAACAAAAATTATAGAATACAACGAAAAAATAAATGTAAATTTCAACCATAATAATAGAATGAGATCATAAATAACAGACGAGTTGAAACTACGGTCAGCGGCGGCCGACGAGCGAAAATAGTTCATGGCTGGCTGGCGACCGTGACGTAAAAAGCCTGCAGTGAAACCGAATAATAAGGATGTATAAAATGGCTAAGACTTAAACGAAAATAGAGAGAACAAGAAGCAAAGCGAAGGCTGGGGTTTTGGAAAATGAGGTTAAACTGAAACGCGTCAAAAAATAAGTAGCGGGAAGACATTCTGTCGGTTGTTTTGCGAGAACCGATGTAGAAAGTACTCACCATCTAGGTTGAAAAATAACTGCCGATGTAGAAAGTTTTAAAAAATCCTTTCTATAGGTTCGAGCAATAGGGTGTGTAAAAAGTACTTTATCGCTTGTTTGTAACCGATGTGAAAGTTTGAAAACTCTTTTTCTACGTCGGTTGGAAAGAAACCAATGTAGAAGGTAAATATATGATCGGTTACATAACAACTTGATGTAAGATTACATTTATTTACAAAAATACACCGCATTTTTTCATTTACGGTTTTAAAAACCTGATGTAAAATCTTGTTATAATATCGTATTTTTGCACTAGTGACATAATAATGACTGTATTTGAATGAAATAATTAACATTAAATATAAAGAATAATTATGAAAAACAAATGTGCCTGATTCCCTTTAGTAGAGAATACCTTGAAGTGAACAAACCGATTGAGCATTAACAACTCGATATGCCATGAGAAAAGCTATATATCATTAAAAGTGCTTTAGTTTAATATTTCTTATGATATAAAAATAACTAAATAGTCAAAAAAATTTGAAATTTACTAGCAATAATAACTTATTTTTTTTAATTAAGTTGAACTAGAATTTGAACTTATAAGGAATAAATATTTTCTTTTTAAATTAGCGTAGATATATATAATATTTATAAATATAAAAAAAATGTTTATATATTAGCCTTATAGTAATTAAAATAGCGAGGGCGGCGACACTTCTAAAATTTGAAAATAATTTGATTATTTGATTGTGGAGTAAAGCCAAATTTTTGTTTAAGGGGAAAAAAGATTTGGAAAAACCTGACTGAGGATGAGATTGAAGTTGGAGTGGGTTATTAGTAGGAAAGGTGTTAGGCACCCCATTTCCGTTCAAGAACAATGCCGCTAAAAAAGTGTGATTATTTTGAAAATAGTTTGATCCCTTAATTAATTTGAAAATAAAAATAGGTTGATGGAGGTTGCTTTAAGGACTTGATCTGCTCCCACGTATTCGGTGCAATGGGAAATTCAAGGCTTACGTGATTCCCGATGCTAGAAGACTTGATCTCTTGAAGAAAGCAGAGGATGATTTGAGATAGGATTGATTTTGAATATACTAAGATTGTGTACTTGCATAACGAACCATCGTGGTGAGTGAGTTTGCCTGAATTGTAACAGAAATGAGAGAAGGCTTGTTGTTATTAAAAATCCGTTATGAAATCTTAGGGAATTAAAATAGATATTTGAAATAGGCGTTTTCTATGAGTTAGTAGATAGAGATTTTTCTAAAATTTGTGGCAGCGAAATCAAATATTCGTGAAGTAAATTAGCTGGAATCTACCACAATTTAAAACTTGAACAAAAGAAGAAATTTTTTGAAACTAGGTATTCAAAATCAAATTGCACACATTTTGAGAATTAAAAAGCAATATTTTGAAATGAGACGTTTTTTAGTAAAGTTAGTGAACGATGATTTTCTAAAATTGTTGTCTTGCAAAATTCAAATGGAAGTAAGTGGCTTAGCGTTTGAATCAGCAGCAATTAAAAACCTGTGAATAGCGAGGAAAGTACACTGCTATTAAAAGTGTTAAAATCATTACATATTTAAAGAAAGAAAATTAAAAGCAGTCTGTGAGCGTTAAGTGAGTTAGTGAGCAGTAGTTTCTAAAATTGTCGTTCTGCCCGAAAATCCAAATAAATTAGTATTAGCCGTATTTGATGTACGAATTATAACAGACGGGTGAGAATTTTTGATGCATTATTAAAAAATCGCGCACCGCGTTTTAGAAAATAAAAAACGATTTCCATACAACAAACTTTTGGAAGCGTTTCGCGAGTTGGAAGATATCGAAAGAAGTAACGGTTTTGATAATGGAGAGAAAAGATCGAATTTAATTTATTAAAAAAAATGATAAAAAATAAGTTTTGGACTTAACTCAAATTTGCGAAGATATTTAATTTATTAGCATTATTATTATTTATCATGAGATTAGGATTAAAAGAGAATTTGAGCGACGAAATGGAAGTTTAACAAGGAGAAGTTGGACTGAAAGCCTGATATTGGGCTTAAGCCCAAATATAACTAGATCTGAAACACAATTGGGGCTTTGACGATTTTGAGGAGTGAGAACTTGGGTTAAAATTGGCGATAATGAGATTTTATTAATGATATCTCTATTTTTGTTTCTTTCGGAATTTGTTTGGCCTCTCTAGCATACTCTTAGGACTCCATTCTTAGAAATCAAGTTGATGATTAAAAATTTTCAGCGAAAGAATCCTATAATCTGGGCTCAACTATCAAAGGTTCCATGTAACCATTTTGAGTGACTTGATTTTCAGAATACTTAATAGTTTGACGGAGGACTTTCGACTTTGTCCCGTTCATCAGTCGAGTTAAAGGTGCGGTCAAATGGTGATCTATTTGTCTCATGGTGCTTCAAAAGCATAAACATGCCTCCTCTTAATCAGCCTCATGACTTCTATTATGTTTAAGTTCTTTAGTGTTGCTTCTTCACTTGACTTATAAAAGCATGCTTTCGACTACGTGACCGATGTATTCCTAATTGGATGATAATGTCTGAGTTGATTGAAATTATGAAACTCCTTAGCACTCTTACTTCTAGGGTAATTTCATGCGGCCTTATCATTGAGGCCACACAGATCCGAGCTGAGACGACCAAACTTAGATCCCACTCTGGACATTTTCAGATCAGCAATTTACCTGATTTGCTTTGATTGTTACTGACAACGGCACTATGAGGGAGTCTGAGTTTAGTCTTACCACCCCCACTCAGGATTATCATTCTATTTTCTAATTCTTCTTGCAAGATCTGCATGCATTAGCCTAGGTGTGAATCCTAGACTTACTAACAAATGAGGGCATGGAACTTGAGCGACCCTTTTAAACGAGATGATGCTCACTGCGAGTTTAATTTTGTCAGGATTGATTGGTTTAGGCACTTGCTTTCCAATGAGTTTTGAACTTATTGTTTAAGGCACGGAGGTGGCTTTACAACTTATGCTTTAGACTTTTCTCAAACTACTAGCTGAAACTTGCCAAGGCCTTGTGAAAGTAAGAATTGCAGAGTGTGGTTAAACTTTGTTTTAGGAAAGTCATGGATAGAGTATTGGTTGCTCAAGGTGATTTGATCAAAGACGTGAGTTCTTGATCCAGGATTATACCTTCTACATGGATGAGGACTACATCGAGTTAATTACAAGGCCTTTTAATCTGGTAGATCTAAATCTTGCCAATGGTTTTGGCATTTCAATAAATCTGGTATGATTCAGGGGTAAGGGACATTGAGAAATTTGGTGGAAGTCGGACGGACCTGTAGGTTCACCTTTACCTGTGAGAAAAATTCTAAGTTGGTGTTTTGAATCGAGAGAATGGAGCCCCTTAATCTTGGAGTTCGGTACGGTGGATTGACCGAAGTATTAGCGACCATAAGCTGTGACTTGCAGATCATTGTGAGTAATCTCTTTGGGCCTAGGATGAGTTGAACATATTACTTAACTAGCAGCTGCTAGTTGCATTTGGTCTGCTGGGTTAATGTATAGGTCTCTAAACCTAGTAAATGATGCTTTGCATATCGGGTTCTAATCAGGACAACATTGTAGAATTTAGAATTAGGGATTTCCTTTTTTTATTAACTTCCACTGCGAGTTCTACTCCTGGTTTGAGTTTCTGAGTCCAGCGGAAGCCAGTTGATGCAACATATGCGTGAGCGACCTACATATGCATGTCTTGGTCATTCTTAAATTTGAAAATTTATTACGACCAACACTGTTAGTTTCATTACTCTTGTTGGATTTGATTTCAGTTTTTTGAGTACTGCTTGCCTTTGAGTATCCATGTATACTAGGGAAAGTATGGTTCGGACAGAGGCCTAGCGCAAAGTCGAGTAAATACCAGGCTAGAACAAAAATCTGAATCCCTAAAGACATTAAAGCTTAGTCAACTCGAGATTTTACCAAGTGGTTATAGGAGGCTGAGCCTGGTATCGGAATGACTAAAAGTATTAATCCCAGGCCATTTGAAGCATGCCAAACATCTAGATAGTCTTTGGGGGAAAGGAATTTGTGATTTTACTTACCTAGCACACCGGTGCCTTTCCACAGGAACTATTAGCCTCCTTCTGCTCATCATCACTTCTTCTTGCTTTTGCCGGTTACTAGAGTTTAGGCTGACTTACTCGTCCTACGAGTAACATGGGCTCGACAAGTTCGGTTCAAGCTGAGTGGCTAAAGGCCCGCGATTGATACTGTGCGAAGGCGTCCACACCAGTCCTGAACTCACGCGCTTAAGGCTGAGAGGAGCTTTACCATGGCTAGGACATGGCTAAAGTCATATGTATATATCTGATGAAGGCTTATGGTGCAAGCATCTGAACTTATGCTAGAATTAATTCACCATGATCAATATACATTATAACTTCCAATACCGATACGAAACATATAAGGTACCATTGAATTACTCCATTAAATAAAAGCGGCATCACCTTGGTAAAGTTCATCTCCTACTTGTGACGGTTATACTATGGATTCAAATTGAATTGAGATTGCGATCTAGGGAATTTTGCAAGAATCATGTGACTAACATGTCGACCAACTGAATCTATGTTTGGCCAAGTGTTATGGAGATATAATGCCATCAGGGTTAACGTTTTTTTTCTGCAAGAATCCGATCGGTCCATACAACTAGGACTGGTTTCTCCTCCACAACCGATTACCTCGAGATGCGGACATGCAATCAGGTTCACACATTTCATCATAAACATATTCATTTCAGCTAGGAGATAAGGAGATTTAAACGTTTAAACTCAAAAGAATTCCTCAATGAGACTGATCCATGAAGCTCAAACCGAGAACCACAGATTTCCTTCTCAACAAGATTAGAATCGACCTCCAGAATATCGCGAGACACCTTGGGAATTGGAAGTGTTACTGCGAAAATTGAGCTTGAGAATGGAAGAAATCTCTAGGAATTTTCCGTAATCCGCTCTCGAATCTTGAAAGCGCGCGTGGTTTCAATGGCGAAGTTGCAACCGGCCTTAGAATCGAAGCGCTTCGAGGGCTAAATTCAGCTACGCCCGGGATGTGATCCAATTGGATGTAAGAACGATGAATCTAATGCCGAGTCTCCCAAACGTCTTGCAATCGTGCTTCGAGAGAAACCGAAAATCCTTCCAGAAATTTGAGAGAGAACCTCCGGTCTTTTTCCTCGACGAGTCTCCCTCTCCTCCAAAAAATTTTTTTTTTTTTTTTATACTCCATTTTTAACCAGTGGTCATTTATCCTGAACCATGGTTATCTTCTGACCCTGGTTCTAACTAATTTAACTACCTTCTAGCCTCCCTTTTCTTTCTCTCTTTTTCTTTGATGTTTTTCTTGACATTTCCTTTTATTATTATTTCTTTTTTATTTGGTTTCCTTTCTTCTTTTTTTTTTATTATTATCATTTATTATTTTTATTTATTTTTATCTTTTACTTTTATTATTATTTATATTATTTTTTTGTAATTTTTATTGTTATTGCTCACTTTCTATTAATTTATCTCGCTCGGACAAAAATTGATGCTCCCAGTTTGCCACTCTTTACTTATCTCTAGCGGATAATATAGAGGAGGTCTTCATGATATTATCATGACTAGGAGTGAGTAAATACGAGCAAACCTCTTGTCCGAGGAGAGCTACCTAAATATTATTTGTCTTGTCACAAACATGTGATAAGATACGCTCTTACTGCTTTGAATGATGATGATTTTGGCCTGCGTATACTGGGCCTACACTAATTTATTGGGGTATACCAGAACCAAAATATGGGAGTTCAAAATGCAACGCCTAACTAATCCAGGCAAGAATTTGAACATGATGGGCATAATTAAGCCACGCTATGAAGTTTAGAATACGCGCTGCATAGGCTGGAAATGAAAAGAATTAGCAGGACCTGAGTAATCCGAGATGCAGGAATTTACAATGCAGCGCCTGAATAGGCTAAGCAAGAATTTAGACATGATAGGCCTGAATAAGCCAAAATGCAGAAGATTAAAACGCATTGCCTGAATAGGCTGAGCAAGAATTTAAACATAATGGGCCTGAATAAGCCAAAAATGCAGAAGATTAAAAAGCAGTGCCTGAACAGGCTGAGCAAGAATTTAAACATGATGGGTCTAGAGGCGAGATGCAAAAATTAAAATGCAAAGGTGCTAAAAGGTGAGACGAATTTAAACATGATAGGCTTGAATAAGCCAAAATGCGAAAATTAAAATGCAAGTGCCCTAAATAAATTTGAAAAGAATTTAAACATGATGGTCCTGAATAAACGAGATGTAGAAAATTAAAATGCAAGTGCCTAAATAAATGAGCAAGAATTTAAAACATGATGGGCCCTAATGATACGACGAAAATTAAAAATGCGGTGCCTAAACAGTCGTAGGCAAGAATTTAAACATGATAATGGGCTTTGAATAATCTGATATGCTGAGAAAATTAAATCACCGAGTGCCCTAAATAGGCTAAGCAAGAATTTAAACATGATGGGCTTTGAATAAGCCAAAATGCAGAATTAAAATGCGAGTGCCTAAATAGGCTGAGCAAAATTTAAACATGATGGGCCCTAATACCAAGATGCAGAGAATTAAAAAAATCACGATTAACAATTTGAGCAAGAATTTAAACATGATGGGCCCTCAATAAGCCAAGATCTGAAAATTAAAATCACGAATTACTAAATAGGCTAAGCAAGAATTTAAACATGATGGGCCTGAATAAGCCAGAAACGAGAGAATTAAAATGCGATTGCCCTAAACAAATTTGAGCAAGAATTTAAACATGATGGGCCTAAATAAGCCGATATACGAAAATTAAAAAATGCAAAGTGCCTAAATAGGGCTGAGCAAGAATTTAAACATGATGGGCCTGAATAAGCCAAGATCAGAAAATTAAAATGCGGTGCCTAAATAAAAATTTGACAAGAATTTAAACATGATGGGCCTAAATAAACGATATGAGAAAAAATAAAATGCGATTGCCTAAATAGGCCGAGCAAAATTTAAACATGATGGGCCTGAATAAGCCAAAATGCAGAGAATTAAAATGCAAAGTGCCTAAATAGGCTGAGCAAGAATTTAAACATGATGGGCTGAATAAGCCAAGATGCGAGAGAATTAAAATGCGGTGCCTAAATAGGTTGAGCAAAATTTAAACATGATGGGCCTAAATGTCGATATGCAGAAAATTAAAATGCAGTGCCTAAATAGGCTGAGCAAGAATTTAAACATGATGGGCTTTGAATAAGCGAGATGACGAAAATTAAAATCGGTGCCTAAATAGGTGAGCAAGAATTTGAACATGATGGGCCTAAATAAGTAGATATCTGGAAAATTAAATATAGTGCCTAAATAATTTGAGCAAGAATTTAAACATGATGGGCCTAAATACTTAGATATGCGTAAAATTAAAATGCGTTGCCTAAATAGGGAGAAGAATTTAAACATGATGGGCTAAATAAGCCGATATCGTAAAATTAAAGTCGAGTGCCTAAATAGGTGAAGCAAGAATTTAAACATGATGGGCCTGAATAAGCCAAAATGCAGAAGAATTAAAATCTGAGTGCCTAAATAGAATTTGAGCAAGAATTTAAACATGATGGGCCTGAATAAGCCAAGACGCAGAGAATTAAAAAATCTGAGTGCCTAAATAGGCTGAGCAAGAATTTAAACATGATGGGCCTAAATAAGCGATATCGAAAATTAAAAATCGATTGCCTAAATAGGTGAAGCAAGGAATTTAAACATGATGGGCTGAATAAGCCAAGATCTGAGAAAATTAAATGCGAGGCCTAAATAGGTGAAAGCAAGAATTTGAACATGATGGGCCTAAATAAGCTGATATCAGAAAAATTAAAATCTGAGTGCCTAAATAGGTCGAAAGCGAAGAATTTAAACACGATGGGCCTAAATAAGTAGATATAAAATTAAAATCTTGTGCTAAATAGGTGAGAAGAATTTAAACATGATGGGCCTAAATAAGCCAAGATGAGAGAATTAAAATGCGGTGCCTAAATAGGCTAAATTCATTTGACAAAATTGGTATTATTTGTTAGTTAGATTTGAAAACCTCCTTTTTATTAGCGGAGTTGGGCCTCTTGACTCCTTATAACGCCCCTCTAAATCGAGAATCGGAGATTTCGTCTTCTCTTGTTCCATGTCTAGAATTTCAGCCCAACCTATGACTTGTCTTGAATAGATGCATCATTTGATTATTGGAGAATTATTAGTCATGCAGAAATTCCCAAACCAACATGATTTTAATGTAGTCTCTAATAAAGTAATTGCTAATTTAATAAATGCGATTTAGAATTTATACCCATATCTGATCAATGATGATACAATTAAACATTGGGTAAAAGCGGTAGTAGGGAGAAGATTTGGTCTTGACGTATGGGGATGTATCAGAAGCGAATTTGAGAGATATGAGGTCTTGGCCAAGTTCACGTAGTATTGTATTTACGCAACATCTCGTATCTGTAATCCTGCTTCTTAAGAAGGAATTTGCCCAGTGTTGGTCGAACTTGTGCGTACCATCCCTAAATCATTCTCCTTTTTTCGTTTTTATTTGCCCCGTGTCGGCGTGCTTGATCATTCTTGACCAAAAATCTGTTGCCTTTTCATGATTTGCCGTGTCGGCAGGGGTTTGGTCGGTTAGCCCTGCCTTCTTTGCTATTTTCCTTTTCGTCTGGACGACTCTTGGTTTGCATTAGTCCTGGCCTTTTCGTATCGACGCCCTTCTGCCGGGTTTTTCAGCTAGCGAGTTTTCGATTTGCCTAACTTTGCCTAGGTTGCCGCGCGGGTTTTCAACCTAAGCGGGCTTTTGGTTTTGCCCTAACTTTTGCCTGGGCACGCCACTGGTTTCGAGCCTAAGCGGGCTCTTGATTGTGCCCTAACTTTTGCCTAGGTCGTTCTTGAGGATTGTCGACCTGGCGGGCTTTTACTCAATTGTGCTGCTTTTGCCTAAGCGTTTTTAGGGTTGTCGACCTAGCGGGCTTTTCTCATTGTGCCCTAACTTTTCCTAGGCCGTTTTTAGGGTTGTCGACCTAGCGGGCCACGCGATTGTGCCCTATGGTTGCCCTGGCGTCCTTTGAGGTTTTCGCCTGCGAGCGCCATACAGCGATTGTGCCTTCTTTTGCCTGGTCTTCTTTGATGGTTGACTAACGGAGCTAACTTGATTATGCCCTATCTTGCCTATGTAAATCTTTATTGTTGACTAGCGGGCTTGGTTTGATTGTGCCTTAACTTTTGCCTAGGCGCCATGCTGGGGGTTTCCGACCCTAGCGGGCTTACGTTTAGTGTACCACTAACTTTTCCTGTTAGGCCTTCCTTTGAGGGTTTTGCCAGCCGGACCTATACAGCGATTGTGCCCTAACTTTTGCCTAGGTCTTCTTTGATGGTTGACCTAGCGGAGAACTTACGTTTTGATTATGCCTGGCTCTGCCTAGGTCGTCTTTTATTGTTGACCTAGCGGGCTTCGTTTGATTGTGCCCTAACTTTTGCCCCTGGGCGCCCTTTGAGGGTTTCGACCTAAACGGGCCATTTGGACTGTGCCCTAACTTTTGCCTAGGCCTCCCTTTAAGGGTTTCGACCCTAGCGAGGCTCTTGATTTTGGTTGTGCTACAACTTTTTGCCTGGATTATTTTTTGGCTTTTAACCCAGCGAGCTTCTCTTCTTCTTGAATTTTATGTTTGACCTTGATTGCCTGGATTATTTAAGGCTTCAATTCAACAAATCTTTCTTGGATCCCTAATTTTCTCCTGGATTTAAACTTGGTTCAATGAGGATATTTTTTTCTTTGAGTGGCGATGTAAGATCATCCTGGTTGTTTATTCTGCTTCCTCATTGGGTTTTTCTCTTTTAGCGATTAATTCGATGTTAAAGATTACTTATTACGGTGGCATCCTCAATGGTGGTATTTATTGTTTTGGTGTAGGAATAAAAATAGGTTGAGTGATGAAAAGGATGATAAATTTTAGAAGTAAAGTCAAAATGTAAAGCACGTTGCTCAGAAAACATGAAAATATAACTTTTGTATTATTCATTGAGATTTGTTTACAAAAGATTGATTTTGAAAATGCGACAATTTTGGATGAGTATCCTCGATAGCTTGATTTGTACAATGCAACTTGTAAATGTTTCTCCCACGTCTTTAGGTGGTCGATGGGCTACCGTGATTTAGCACGGATTGTTTTTTGTATTGGAGCAAGCCTCTAAGAAATCCAGCCATTTCGCATCGATTGAGCTTTGTACCTTTCGTTTCAAAGCTAGAGCGATCCTCGTAGAATGGCGATGAACTCTGCATAGTAATCGCATACGGCGTTAGCATCGTACCATTTAGGATATGGTGGCTCTTGAGGTTTGAGAGGATAAGGCGCATGACAGCCCGAGTTTTTGGATCGGCCAAGGTAGTAGCTCGGTGTAAGAGATTGGGATAGGGTCCAAAATTGGACGGGCCTCTCCTTTTTCTAGCTTTGGTTGGCATTTTGGCTCGTGGCTTGTGTTTGGGTCGTATATGGTGTTGGAGGTCGAACTTGTGTCGGATGGTTTTTGTAAGTAGGAGGGGTATGGTGTTTGGTATGTAGGCGCAATGTAAGGATATGGTAAATAAGGTGTGTATGGTGTATATGGTGGTGGTTGAAAGCCAGGTGGACCATCTTGTCTGTTCATTGAGGAATGTATTGGCCTTGACCGAAGCCACGTTGTAGGTTTCCTGCCTTTTCTTCCCGAGATCCCTTTGGAAGCGTTGACTACGCACAACGGACCTTTGCATGATCTCCACGGCGCGTACCTTCCAATCCTTTCTCCGATGATGACGACATCGAAAGAAGCTGAGTCCACAGCTTCCCGATCATCCTTGTCATAGAAAGATTTTTGGGTATGTCCACGAACATCTTGACCATCTCTTTTTCGGATAAGGAGGTTGTGCTGTGGCATTGCTCCCTCCATCTTTGAGCGTACTGCTTGAAGGTTTTTCTTCTTTCTTGGCCATATTCACGGGTGATGGATCAGGGGCCATCTTCGTATTGTCGATCTTCTTTGTGAAAGCCTCGTGAGGAATCTCTTCTCTCCATGAGAACGGATGCGTGTCCACTCCGGTTGAGTGTACCATGTTCATTGCCCATTTGTTAGGCTGACTGTCTTAAGAAAAGAAATGGATGGCTTGACTTCTCATTGTAGGTATGCGAGACATCTTCTGCGGTACATAGTCGGGTGTTTCTTTGGACAGCTGGGACATGATATTTCTCGGGTGGGAACCTTAAATTTTGGAGAGGATGACCACGTACGGAACCAAGCACGAGATCGGGTGCATTTTTGGCTTCATAAGCGCTTCCCTCGGTGCCGGATTCTATCTTCTGGGATTCTCCACTTTTCGGTATCCTCATTTGAATGATGGCTTAGGTGTTCCTCTAGCATATGGTGAGCTTGAGAAAATGGTATGTACATGGGGTGAGGCCATTGGGTGAACATAGGATTCGTTCAAGCAGTAGTTTGGTATGCTTGTGGAATGGTGTTTAGCGGTAGGTTATGTGTTTGGGTTTGTGTTTGAGCTTGTGTTTGGGGTAGTGTATGTGTATGGTGGTGAAACCATAATAAACCCTTCGGTGGGTGGAGGCATGGTTAATCTTTGAAGGGTTTTGTGGAGTGCACCCGGGGAGGATATAATGGTGTTGGTTCTCGGTAGAGATTCCTTGTCTCTTTTTGTTTGGATGATTGGATGGCCTCCATCGACGGCCATCTTGTTCCTTTAAATTTGCCCTCATTTTCTGGTTCTCGTTTGTCTTTCCAACTCCATCCATGATTCTTGATTTGGAGCAGGGTTCTATAAGGATCTTGAGAAAAGTTATTACTGTCTTCAATTTTTAATCTTTACATTAAATTAAAAATTAAGTTTTTGAGAAACAATGTGAATATAAAAATCAATGAATGATAAAAATGTTAATGCTTGAGTGAATATTAAAATGAGGGAGGTGGGGATAATTTTCAAAAATCGATGATGACTTATTTAATAAATGGATGAATGCAATGTTGGATGCATGAAATAATTAGAGGTTTGAAAGTTGATCATTTTGAATGATCTTTATTTATTTTTTAATCTTTTTGGATTCTTAGTAATTTTGGTACTTTTTAGTTTTTCTAAAGCAAAATCTTTTGGTTTTGCTAGAATTTCCCTAGTTTTTCTTTCAAACCTAAAAGCATTTTTTGTTTTCAATTTCCTTTTTTCTTTTTTTTTTGGATTTTTCATAATCATTTTTATTTAGTAATTTAATTTTCTATTTCTTTTTCAAATGTTCTAACTCTCCTATACTTTTGGATTTGTATATGTTTATGTTCCAAAATCTTAATTTGAATTGGTTTAGGCAAAAATTTGCCCAGTTTCACTTATTAGTATAAAGAAATTATTTTTTTGAATTTTCTTTAATTTTTTGATTTCATTTGTCAATCTGTTTATTTTCTTCCTTTTTTAGTTTCAATTTTCTTTGGCTTTTTTTCTAATCTAAATCAATTTCAAATCTTAATATTTTGTGTTTTTAGAAAATAAATATGTTTTTGCCCCCTTTTTTTGTGTGTCATATGTGAGGTGATGTGACATAGATGTAGATCTTTTAATATATGCTTCTCACCAGGGGTAGTTTGTAATCTGGAGGTTATGATGGTCACTAGAGCCAAGTTCTAATTCCTAGTGCTTGCTTCTGGCCAAGTAGAAATCTGATTTGCGGGAGCACTAAGAAAAAGCGCACTCTAGTTGGGTTTTCGTGATAGTCAAGAAACGGGACGTGCATCAGAAATGACACTAGACCTCTAGTCCCTAGGTTTTCACTCGGGGAGGTATAGGGCCCCCACTCATGTTATGCATATAGGACTAGAATGTATAGAATAACCCGCAATTTGAAACACAATAGATATATGTCTTCTACCCTAGGTGAGAAACATACAAACTTGAATTATCATGAATATAAGAAATAAATAACAACATGTGAATAAATAGAAAATGGATCAACATGCATTTATACACTCAATTTGAAACAGGTTTGACTTCTCTTAAAAGTAAGTTGGAGCCGCCATTCGCAACCGTAATTACGACGAGACGACGAACTCGCTAAAATTTGAAAATAATTTGATTCCCGGGAGTCGTATCTACGCCGCAAACCGTAATTAAGAGCGAGACGGCTTAACTCGCTAAAATTTGAAAATAATTTGATTATTTGATTGTGGAGTCAACCACCAAATTTTTGTTTAAGGGAAAAAGATTTGGAAAAACCCGACTCAAGGATGAGATTCGGTTCGGAGCCGGTTCACAGTAGGAAAGGTGTTAGGCACCCCACTTTGTTCAAGGAACAGTTATAACGAGTGTGTGATTATTTGAAAATAGTTTGATCCCTTAATTAATTTGAAAATAAATAGGTTGATGGAGGTTAGCCCGACAGACTTGATCTGCTCCTACGTATTCCAGGTGCAATGGGGAAATTCAAGGCTTACGTAGTTCGATCTAAGAGACTTGATCTCTTGAAGAACAGAGGATGATTTGAGGATAGGATTGATTTTTGAATATACTAAGATTGTGTACTTGCATAACCCAACCATCGTAGGCCGTGAGTGAGTTTGTACAATTGTAACACGGACAATGAGAGAAGGCTGCTTTTGTTCGTATTAAAATCCGTTGTACGAATCTTAGGGAATTAAAATAGATATTTGAAATAGACGTTTTTCTAACGAGTTAGTAGATAGAGATTTTCTAAAATTTATGCTTGGCAAATCCAAATCGTCGTAAGCGTATTTGGAATCTACACGAATTTAAAACACAACAACAGGTAAAGGCCTTTTTGTTCGTGTTAAAATCCGATTGCACACATTTAGAAAATTAAAAAACGGATATTTTGAAATAGACATTTTTTAGTAGAGTTAGTGAACAATGATTTTCTAAAATTGCGTGCTTGCAAAATTCAAATCGTCGTAGCGTGATTTGAATCGCACGAATAAAAAACAGAATAGCGAGAAGGCTGCCTATTCGTGTTAAAAAATTCGTAGCATGAACTTTAAAAGAAAAATTAAAACAGATCGAGACGTTAGTGGAGTTAGTGAATAATAGTTTCTAAAAATTATGCGTTTACGAAATCCAAATCGTCGAAGCAAGTATTTGAATTCGCTTTGAATTATAACGCAAGAGAAGGCTGCCTGTTATTAAAAATCCGCTTGCATAACGCTTTTTAGAAAATAAAAACAGACACTACACTTTTCGGGAAACGGACATTTTTGCGGAGTTGGAAGATATCAACGAAAGAAAATGACTTGATTTGATACTCGGAGAGAAAGATCGAATTTAATTTCGTAAAAATGATAAAAAATAAGTTTGACTTGACTCAAATTTGAAGATATTTAATTTTATTAGCGTTATTATTTATCATGAGATTAGGATTAAAGAGAATTTAGGCTCCACTCCAAGAAATGGAGAGTTTAATGAGGAGAAGTTGGACGTAGAAATGATATTGCTCGCCCAAATAGAAATAGCGAGTCTCAAACTTACAATTGGGGCTTGACCCATTTGAGGAATTCAGAACACTGGAGTTAAATCAAGTAAACTATGATTTATTAATTGATATCTCTATTTTGTTCTTCCGGGAACTGTTTTGCCTCCTAGCATATACTCTTGAGACTCGTTCTTAGAATCAAGTTGATGATTAAGAACAATTTTGAGAATCCTATAATCTAGGCTGACACCTCCAAAGGTTCCATGTAACCATTTTGAGTGACTTGGATTTTCAAATACTTAATATGGATTTGTGAGGACTTTCACTTTGCATTTCATCCAAGAGTTAAGGTTAGGTCAAATGGTGATCTATCTTGTCATGGTGTTTCTAAGCATAAGGCATGCCTCTCCTTAATCAAAGACTCCACAACCTATTATGTTTAAGTTCTTTTTTAATTAATTTAGCCTTACTTCAACTTATAAAAAAGCATGCTATAACTGTTGCAGCAGCAAGATATGTTCCTAGTTGGATGATATTGATCAGATTGGCCAAATTATGAAAACTCTTAGCTCTTACTTCTAGGTAATTTCTGTGAAGCCTTTATCTTGAGGCCACCAGAATGCAGTCAAACGACCAAACTTAGATCCCACTCTAGACATTTAAGATCAACTACACAATTTGGCAATTTGTTGCTTCAACTGCGACCACCTACAGTGCCGGTTTAGTCTTCTTACCCCCTCAGTTCCGCATTATCATTCTATTTTCTAATTCTTCTTGCAAGATCTCGCATGCATTAGCCTAGGTGTGAATCCTAGACTTACCTAACAAATGAGGGCATCGGCTTCGGGAGGCAACCCTTTTAAACAGATGATGATGCTCGCCTTCGAGTTTAATTTTGGCCAAGGATTCACTGGTTTAGCTTTATTTTCCCAATGATTTTGAACTTGTGTTTTAGGCTTTGGAGGTGGTTTTACAACTTATACTTTGAAACTTTCTCAAACTAAGCCAAACTTGCCAAGGCCTTGTGAAGAGTAAGAATGGGGTGTGGTTAAACCTGTTTGAAGGTCATGGATAGAGTATTGGTTGTGCTCCAAGGTGATTTGATCAAAGACAGATTCCAACGATCCAGTTCTTCGCTTCTACATGGATCGGGACTACATCAGTTATTACAAGGCCTTTTAATCTGGTAGATCTAAATACCGCAAGTGGTTTGGCATGCTAATCTATCCTAGTGGATTCATAGGACTGGGACATTTGGGAAATTTGGTGGAGATCAGACCAGGACCTCTAGGTTCACCTTTACTGCCGAGAAAAATTCCTAGGTGGTTGTTTGGAGAATCGGAGAATCAGGCCCTAATCTTGGAGTTCAGTGGTGGATTGACCCATATTAGCGACCATAATCTAGCTGTGACACAAGATCATTGTGAGTAATCTCTTGCGGTGCCTAGGATGTAGGTTGAACTCCGTTACTTAACTAACCCGTAAAGCGCTAGTTGCATTTGGTCTGGCAGGGTTAGTGTCTGGGAGGTCTCTAAACCTAGTAAATGGTCTGGCGCATATCAAAGTTCCTAATCAAGGACAGCATTGTAGGACCGCATTCAGGATTTCCTTTACTTATTCACCGCACGGAAGTTCTACTCCTCGAGGTTTGAGTTTCTCTGGTCAACCACTCGATTTGATGCAACATATCAGGAATGTGCTACATCGCTTGTCTTGGTCATTCTTAGGCCGAAAATTTATTTGACCATTGCTATTGGTTCATTACACGTTGGATTTCAGATTCAATTTTGCTCCCGTGTACTCAGCAGCCCGAGTATCCCATAACTACTGAGAAAGTATGGTTCAGGACAGGCCTAGCCAAGAGTCATACCAGGCTAGAACAAATACGTCCTAAAGACATTAAGACTTAGTCAACTCCGAGATTTTACCAAGTGGTTATAGGAACTGGGCACGGTATCGAATGACTAAAAGTATTAATCGCACGAGCATGCCAAACATCTAGATAAAGGGGGAAAAGGAATTTGGATTTTTCACTTTACCACTGCCTTTTCCCCAACTATTAGCCTCGCCTCGCTCACTTATCCCCTTCTTACCGCGTTACTAGAGTTTGAAGGCCGACTTACTCATCCCTTTGTTAACACGGGCTCAACAAACTCGGTTCAAGCTAGTGGCTAAGGCCACAATTGATGCACAAACAAATCACTTACTAGTCACAAACTCACGCTTAGGCTGGAGGAGCTTTACCATGGCTAGGACATGGCTAAAGTCATATGTATATATCCGATGAGGCTTATGGTGCAACATATTGAGACTTATGCTAGAATTAATTCACCATGATCAATATACATTATAACTTCCAATACACAATCTCAAAACATATAAGGTACCATTGAATTACTCCTCGCATTAAATAAACCTAAGATCACCTTGGTGAGTTCCTCCTACTTGTGACGGTTATCTATGGATTCAAATTGAATTCAGATTACGATCTAGGGAATTTTGCAAGAATCCATGTGACTAACATGTCCCGACCAACTGAATCTATGTTTGGCCAAGTTGTTATGGAGATATAATGCCATCGCTAAGGTTTTTCTATGCAAGAATCTGATCCAGGTCATACAACTAGGACTGGTTTCTCTCACAACCGATTACCCCTCGAGATGCGAGACATGCAATCGAGGTTCACACATTTCATCATAAACATATTCATTTCAGCTAGGAGATAAGGAGATTTAAACGTTTAAACTCAAAGAATTCCTCAAGGAGATCGACGGGACGAAGCTCAAAGGCGAGAACCACAGATTTCCTTCTCAACAAGATTAGAATCGACCTCCGCAGGAGTATCGCGAGACACCTTAGGGTGGAAGTGTTACTGCGAAAATTGAGCTTGAGAATGGAAGAAATCTCTAGGAATTTTCGTAATCCGCTCCGAATGTGAGGCACGCGTGGTTTTTCAATGGCGAGTTAGAACCAGCCTTAGAATCGAAGCGCTTCCAGGCTAAATTCAGCTACGCCCGGATCGGTCGATTGGATGTAAGAACGATGAATCTAATGCCGAGTCTCCCAAACGTGCAATCGTGCTTCCGAGAGAAACCGAAAATCCTTCCGTAAATTTCAGAGAACCTCCGATCTTTTCCTCGCCGATCTCCCTCTCCTCCAAAAAATTTTTTATACTCCATTTTTAACCAGGGTCATTTATCCTAGACCATGGTTATCTTCTCGACTTCCTAGTTCTAACTAATTTAACTACCTCCCTTTTCTTTCTCTCTTTTTCCTTTGATGTTTTTTTTGACATTTCCTTTTATTATTATTTCTTTTTTATTTGGTTTCCTTTTCTTTTTTTTTTTTTATTATTATCATTTATTATTTTTATTTATTTTTATTTTTACTTTTTATTATTATTTATATTATTTTTTTGTAATTTTTATTGTTATTGCTCACTTTCTATTAATTTATCTCAACTCGGACAAAAATTGATGCTCACATATATTAAATTTAATATTAATTTATTTTTATTCTAAAAAATTATAAGATTAAAAAATAAAAAATCATTACCCTGTGGCCTGCACCGTATTTGCACCCATGATCCATATACAAAATATACTATTTATGAAAATTATAAATCACCACAAAATCTTTTAAGGGATTACAGTCAGTTCATGAGTGCACAAGCCAAACACATTAGCGGATATCTAAAGGATAGAACAAAAAATTCTCTATAAGTGTTACTTGATCCATTTGAATATAGCTTTAGGAATTTTTGTAAAATTTAGATTGTTCAATCCTTGAGATACAGAATTGTTCGAGACAATTACTTCTTACAAAGTCTAAGTAGAAAAATCATGAACTTCAATCATAAAATAAACATAAAAAAAAATATGTCTGATGAATGAAAATTTAGATAAATAAAATTTAGATAAACATCAAAAAGTCATTTATTTAGAAAATAAAAAATAAAATAATAAAAATAATAAAAAGAAAAAAACACATAAAATTATATAAATTTCAATTAAAAATTAATTGAGATTTAGTTAAATTACAATGAAATCAATTACAAGTTAGTTATTTTGATTTTAACTTATAAATAAGGAAAACCCAAAAAATTGGGGAGGATTTTCATTTTTTTAAAAATTCTGAGGGGAAGATTAAGAAAAGCTCTTCCCTCTCACACTCTCGAAGAACCCTTCCAATGATTGAAGACTGAGTTTTTGGAAAATGAAAAATTTAAAATTCTTTTTCAAAAATTTTTATTGGTTTCTTTAAAATTTTTAAGTCAAAGTTAAAAATCTTTATAAAAATTTTCTAAATCCTAAACCCTAAACCCTAAGTTATATATACTTACCTATAGTTGATGTTGAACATATGATTAAATCTCTAATTTTATGAATGTTCTAAATAGTGCTTCTTCTATTTTAGATTTCATATCATAATTGATGTAGTTGTTGTTTTGTGATATGATAAATTGATATTTTTTTAGCTATATTTTATTCAAAATTTTATGAGTATGTTAATCTTGTTTTCTCATATTCTAAGTCGTTAATTGTCATCGGGTAATCCAAAATAATTAGAATTTCTATATCATATTTAAAAAGTTTTTTTATAATTGTATTTATTTATCTACCACTTAGTCTTGATAAAATTGAAATTGATAACATTCGCATAATATATTAGTTTAGCATACTTAAGGTACACAGTAAAACCGAGCACCAAATTCAGATACGCATGCACACTTCCCATATCCTTGTCATAACTTAATTTTCATCATCATCATACAGAGATCAAATTTTGCTCACACCATATGTTACCACTTTCAATCCATAACACATATATAATTAATTCTTTTTCCTCAAAATAAAACATATATATATATAGTCCATAATACATATATACATTATTGATAAGTTATAGTATCTATCAAATTAATAAAGTTCGTCTCCTCACTGCCTTCTAGAATATGATCATCCTTCTCTGATACAAGAGCCCATATGCCCTTGGAGTACGCTACGACAGCAAAAATCACTAGTGCAAAAATAGCTTTTTATAACAGGATTTTACGTCGGTTATTTGCCAACCGATGTAGAAAAAAGGCGCTGGCATTTTTGTAAATAAATTTGCCACTTTCTACATCGATTGCTTTATAAACCGATGTAGAAAAATAGCGGTGGCATTTTTGTAAAAAAATTTAAACTTCTACATCGAATTTGTTTTTATAATCGATGTAGAAAGTCACTTTCTACATCGGCTGATTTATAACCGATGTAAAGCAACTTTTACATCGGTTATAAAGCAACCGATGTAGAGTAAGACTTTCTACACGGCTGAGCAAGGTAACCGATGTAGAAAGTTCTTTTTACATCGGTTCTCTGAAACAACCGACGTAGAAAGTCTGTTTTCCCTCCTCTTTATCTGATGCGACCGTTGTCGTCCTCATAAGTTAAACACTCCATTTACGAGCTCCTGCCCTAACTCATCGCTGAGCCTCCACAAGTGTAAACCTAAGCACGTCGGCCGTCGTCGCCGTCGCGAAAAGCACCGTCGTCTCTACGCGAAGAGCCCCGGCTCGTTCTCTAAAACAACCGTCGCCGATCTCGCGTGCTGCTAAGTCGTCCTACACCGGTATGTAGCATTCTGGCTCTCGCTTAGGGTCTCGTTCCGTTTCTCGCATTAGTGCTTAGCCTTAGGTTCTCTGTTTTGTTAAATCACTATGTTGCTCGTTAGCTTATATCGTTTGCCTTCTCTCGTTTCTACATGTTACTCGTTTGCCTTATCTGTTTCTACATGTTACTCTGTTTTGGCATTGCATAAAATGTATTTTTGTTTTTATCACATTATATTGCAAAGATAATACTCTGTTTCTACATATTACATTATATTGCATAAACCAGAATAGATTATATTACTGTTTTGGCATTGCAAAGATAGTGCTAAGAGCTTTGCAATTCAAGGAATGGCATAGGTTGAAGCTTCGAGGCATTTAGTTCAACTTAGGTCTCTACAATTGGTTATTGTGGTGTTTAGAAGATTACTAGAGGTGATGTGTATATGAGCAAGAGTTTTTGGGGAGGGAAAATGAAGATAATATGGTCGTTAGAATCATTAGCAAGACAATAAAAATGAAGGAGATTTGGGTATTCAAAGCTTAGGAGTGGTTTAATATTCAAAGCTTAGGTCTCGTTTCTTGTTTCTATTTTGCATTAGTCTTAGCCTTTCGTTACTTTGTATGAGGTAAATAGCCTTAGCCTTTGCTTGTTTAGGTCTCTCGTTTCGTTTCGCATTAGTTGTTGTTAGCCTTAGCCATTTCGTTTAGGTCTCAGTTTTGCCCGATTCTCGTTTTGCCTTAGTCTTAGCCTTAGTCTTTGCCTATTACTTTGTATGATGTAGATAGCCTTAGCCTTTGCTTGTTTAGGTCTCTGTTTCTGTTTCTGTTTCTGCATTAGTTGTTGTTAGCCTTAGCCTGTTTCTATTTAGGTCTTTGTTTTTTTCGTTTTCTATTTTGCCTTAATCTTAGCCTTAGCCTTAGCCTTGTTTTGCTGTTCTATTTTGCCTTAGCCTTAGCTTGTTTTGCACATTTTTCTCGTTTTTGCCTATACCCTTAGCCTGTTTCGTTTATTCTTGTTTCGTTAAGGTTGAAATTTGCAATATAAACATGAATTGTATTTATTGTTTCTATTCAATAATTTTTTCATATTTGTTTTCTCTCGCTTTTACGAGATACATGGTGACCCTTCGTAGGTTCCTCCTTCACAAAGTGGGTATGAGAACCCTTCTTCTCGGCAAAAGAAGGGAAGACGAGCCACACGGTTAAGGGAGTTAACCCTTAGTCGGAGCGGTGAGCAGAGGATTCCCATAGAGTTTGATCAGGCCACTGGGAATCCATTAGGGCCAAACAAGACAAAGTTTAAGAGTTATGTGGCCCTCCTTGGACGAAGCAAGGCCAGTATTTTGAAGAAGGATTGGGATGATGTTGAGATGCGAGTCAAGGATCAAATTTGGGAGACTATCATGGTATTTAACTTTAAAGCTTTAAGTTTTTCCATAAATTTATCATTCACTAACCAATTACATCTTTTATGTAGCTTACATATGACGTACTAAACACTAACTTCCCAAGAGAAGTGGCTTTCATTTGCTGGTGAGCGCTGGAGGGGCTTCAAGACACATCTCACCAGCAAATATATATATATGGGTCACTCAAGGATGTGTCTCCTTGTGAGGAGTACCAGTTCCTTGATCAAGACACTTGGCAGAGATTTGTTGAGTCTCGAATGGATCCTACATTCGTTGTATGTATCTTGCTAATATTTTATTTTTTTAATTGACTAATATAAGCAATATTATGATTAATTGATTTGCCTTCTTATAACAGGAGAAAAGAAAGAAGGCTCAACAAATTTTTGCTAAGAACTTTTTACCCCTACGCATTATCTCGTGGGGTTATGAGTTGCTTCAGGAGAGGCTGATGGACCGTAAGTCGAAAGAACGTCACAATCATCCGCATGCACTCTCTACACTTCTCTCTCCACACCTCTCCATCTTCACGCCATGAGAAATGGAAGAGGGCACGTAAAAGGCAACCGGAGAGTACACATCAGAGCCTTCTCGCATTGTTGCTGAGAAGATTGTAAGTAATCACAAAATTTTGTAAATTTCCATTTTATTTATCTTCAAACATTTACATTACTGATAACGGTCATTTTTTGTTTTGTAGGATTCTTTGGTTGAACAAAGCTCACAAGGAGTCTTTGTTCAACTGGCAGGATGACATCTTAAATGCCTATTGGCCAACCGGAGCATCCAGGGCGTGTTCGTGCGCGGTTGGCCGAGGTGTTGGCCTTAGGACAAGACTTTTGATTGTCTTCTAGACAGACATCCAAAGAAGGTTTGGTGTCTAGAGATGAGTTGGACGCGATGCGTGAAGACATGAGGCAAGCACTACGGCAAGAACTTCGAGAAGAGCTCGACAAGAGCTTAGCAAGGAGCTTAGGCAAGAGCTTAGGTAGAGCTTGCATCTTTGGGACTTTCCCAAACACGGACATTGGTCACCATCCATCACCTTCTCCTAGGCGCGTGAGCACAAAGGGAAGCCGTGTCCGACGGAGGACCAACTACAGGGAAGAGGATGTGGATGCACGGTAGACGATTATGAGTTATATGTTGATGATCCATATCGTTTGGTAGCAATTGGGAAAGTCTACACCTTGGGTTCAACCATCCATCACCAACAAATTGATGATGATCATGTTAGAGTGGTGGTTGAACGGTTGAAGATGCGTGATGCTCCCTGTTCCCGTCCTTTACTCGGGAGGTTCATGTCGTGGGGGCAAGCCCCAACCATTTCATTATATGGCCGAGGAGACTTGTGCAGCGAGTTCAACCTCAGGTATTAGATAATTTTAGCCTATGTTACTAATTTTTTAATATATATATTGTGTGTGTCTATATATATATATTTCTTATTATTTTGTGAATTTATCGTAGGTTTATAAGGAAGATCGTGGGAAGAAGATTGATTTAAGTGCTAAAGCAGATCTTCCTGAGCCTTCTCCAAAGAAATATGACGTTGATTTGCTCACACGTCTATTTGGTATCGCCATGAACTTGGGCGACCAAACTTTGCAAATAACAATGGAACCGGATATCATAGGGAAACCCACACCTATCCCCTTCTACATTACTAAGAAGGATATATTGGAGTTGGTTGTGGGTAACGATCTCCTATGTGTAACAGTTCTACAATTATGGTTGATGTAAGTAAATTTCTAAACCTTACTTGAATTATTTCATTATCAAAAGCTAACATATGAAAATTATTCGCAATATTAGGTACCTGTATCGTATCTGCACTGAAAGAGGTAACTTACACCTCTATGGATTCCTGGACCCAGTTCATATGCAGAAAACGGCTGGGAACAAGGCGGTGAGATCTGAGGATATCTTGTAGGAGATTGCATCGATAAAGATGTTACCTAGCCCCCTATTTTCAATCGTAAGTCAATACTTAATTGCTTTATTTCATGAATTCAATTAAATTCCTAATTTTTGTTCATTGTCATACATATTTTGTAGGGCCCATTGGCAATTAATCATTTTTTTTCCCAAGCGGAATGTAGTTGTATTTCTATGCTCTGCTTGACAAAAATCAAAGAAAGACATAAAGGACATTATAGATTCGTAAGTTTTTATGATTTTGGTATTTATATTCATATAACTTGTTATTCTCAAAGGTATTCATTCGCTTTTTATTTTACTGTAGAGCAATGAATGCTCGACTTCGGTTAAAAGGGAGACATTCATCAAATATTAAAAAGCCTGTATGGATAATTCCAAAGGTAAGTACTTTATTAAAAGTTATTTTATTATTTTATATTCTGTTATCACCATCTCTACAAATGGTTTGATACTCTTTTTATTTTTTTGAAGTGTCCAAGACCACCCGGAGGAACCGAGTGTGGATATTATGTCATGAGACATATCTTTCTCATTGTCTCGGCTTCTATTGTTAACTCTTGGCACCAGGTAATTACAATTGTCCTAATTTAATTATTTAATTTTAATGCATAACATGACATGTTCACTAATTTTAATCAAAAATATTTTGTAGATATATGACAATCCTCAACCTCTGTTAGATGAAGAAATTGATGATATCAGGAGACGTTGGGGGGAATTTCTTATTGAGGTTGCCAATTTGGGTTGAATTCATGGGATTTTTAGATTTTCAGTTTGTTTTTATTATATTTTATAATAAATATTGATGTATTTACTTTAATTATATAGACTTTGTAATTTCTGTATTGTCTGCCTGGTATTCTATTTATATATACAAGTATTGTGAATAAATAATATGGCAATTTTCCTAAACGAAAATAACATTTAAAAAAAAATATAAACTTTCTACCTCGGTTGTCGTTTGAACTGATGTAGAAAGTCTAAGTTTCTATATCGCCCGCTTCAATACCGCTCAAATAACCGATGTAAAAGGTCCATAACAACCGATGTAAAAAGTTTATTTTCCACTGGTGTGTAGAGCATATATGAATTAATGACATTGACATAAAGCTATATATTTGATGGTAATATATAAATGAAAATCCGATAGAGATTATTGTTTGGTGAATGCTTTATTCTTTCCATATCAATAATGTCGCAACCGTAATTCCGACAAGACGACGAACTCGCTAAAATTTTGAAATGATATTGTTTTGAATGTGGAGTCGCCACCAAATTTTTATTTGTGGGAAAAATATTTGGAAAAAACCCTGACTCAAGAATGAGCTTCTAAATTCGGGAGTCGGTTACAAGTAGGGAAGGTGTTAGGCACCTTACTTGCCCGTTCCGAAGAACGGTACCCTTAAACTGAGTGCGTGATTTTGAAAATGTTTGATCCCTTTAAAGTGAAAAATAATTTGACGGAGGTTAGCCTGACAGGACTTGATCCTGCTCCTACGTATTCCCTGGTGCAATGGGAAACTCAAGGCTTACGTAGTTCTGGTTTATGAAGGCTTGACCTTCAAAAATACTTGAGAAGATTATTTGATTTATGAAGGCTTGACCTTCAAAAAATGCTTAAGAAAAGATCATCTTAAAGATCTTTTTTGAGAAAACGTTTGAAGATCTTGCTATTCGAAAAGAAATTTTATTTTTGGGAGGGATTTTTGGCCCACTCATGCACAAGGCCCGAGGCGGCTAAGGCAGCACAGGGACCTATACAGACTGCTAAATGTTGAACAGCAGGTAAACCGCCAGTTCCCCATTTAGAGCCCATTGCGTGAGGCCTAGAATCCCAAAACATTTAAGAAAAGATATATATACTTTTTAATTTGAAAAGGAGACCTCAAGTCCACTCATGCACAAGGCCCGAGGCGGCTAAGGCAGCACAGGGACCTATACAGACTGCTAAATGTTGAACAGCAGGTAAACCGCCAGTTCCCCATTTAGAGCCCATTGCGTGAGACTTGAAAAATCAGAAAAAGAGATTTTTTTAAGTATTAGAAGAGGATCTCAAGTCCACTCATGCACAAGGTCTGAGGCGGCTGTAAAGACTCAATTATGTCCGAGGCCCCCAATCATTAAAATTAACCAAAAGTTAAGTTAATTAAAATTTTGAAAAGATGTAAAACTGAAAAACAGAAAGAACAGAAAGCAGAAAATACAGAAAACAGAAAGCAAAAAAAAAATAATAGGAAAATTAAAGAATAAGTAAAAATGATAAATAGAAAAAAATAAAACAAAAAAAACAAAAAAAAGGTAAAAAAATGAAAATTGAAAAAAAGAAAAAAGCTGAAAAATCAAAATAGGGAACAAAAATTTTGAAATCAAAGGGGTTGGCTTTTGGCTCCTAGAGAGGGGGTGGCTTTTGGCCCTGGAAAAGGACTTGACCTTTGCTAAGAGAGAGGAAGCTGGCTTTTGGCTTTTTGAAAGAGCTTCACCCTTGCCAAGAAGGGAGGTGTCTATATATACCTATAAACAAGAAAGGAAAGGGGCTTTTTTCTCATTTTTGGAAATTCTTGTGAGTAGGAGAACTTGGAGTCTTAGAAGGGGATTTTCAGAACCTTTGAGGGGAGGACCTAGGAGACTCTCTGGCCTTCAATTCAGCCCTTAGCCTCCATAGAATCAGCTCTTCATCACCTTCCAATGGAGGTTAGGTCCGAATTTCATCCCTCTTAAGTTTCTTGCTTCTTCTCGGATTTCCGAGTTCATTCTCGTGTCTGTTTTCGTTTTAATTTTTAATCAGACAAATGATCTCCGATTTTGATGATTTTTGTTGCCTTTTCTTCGTCTTTCTCTCTAGTTTCTGGAATGATATTATTTGTCCAATTTAGATCTGAAATGAAATTTTTATCACTTGATTACCGAAGCATGTTCATCCTGGTGCGCGAATTGACCTAGCTTGTTTGATTTGTGCATATCTTGCTCATTTCTGATTGGATTGATGTCAAACTTGTTTTTTTTCATTCTTATGATCCATATATTTCAATTGATCGATTTTGATTTTTCAGATCTACCAAAAATATTTTCTAAAAATTCTGAGATTCGAATTCAAATTTTGGCGCCAAAAACTTGTGTGTTCTTGAGGTTCATTTTCTTGTCTGTTTTCATTTTAATTTTCAATCGGTCAAATGATCTCCGATTTTGGTGATTTTTGTTGCGTTTTCTTTGTATTTCTCTCTAATTTCTGGAATGATATTATTTGTCCAATTTAGATCTGAAATGAAATTTTTATCACTTGATTACCGAAGCATGTTCATCTTAGTGCGCGAATTGACCTAGCTTGTTTGATTTGTGCATATCCTGCTCATTTCTGATTGGATTGATGTCAAACTTGTTTTGTTTCATTCCTATGATCCATATATTTCAATTGATCGGTTTTTATTTTTCAGATCTACCAAAAATATTTTCTAAAAATTCTGAAATTTGAATTCAAATTTTGGCGCCAAAAACTTGTGTGTTCTTGAGGTTGATTTTCATCTCTGTTTTTCGTTTTTGTTTTTAGTCAATCAAATGATCTCCGATTTTGGTGATTTTTGTTGCGTTTTCTTTGTATTTCTCTCTAGTTTCCAGAATGATATTATTTATCTAATTTGGACTTGAAATGAAATTTCTATCACTTGATTACTGAAGCATGTTCGCAATTCCTTTCCTTAACTTCAAATCAAGTCAAGTTTATGTTAAATCAAGTCTAATTCAAGCCCAATTCTTTTAATCTCGATCCAATTTTCCTTCACTTGGGTCAAGCTCACTTCTTTTTCTTTAATTCTAAATCATTTCTTTAAATTTGGATTTTGCTTAATTTGGGTCAAGCCTAATTCTTTTCTTTAATCAATTCTTTGGGTCAAGCCCGATCTTTTTCCTTTTCTTGAAATCAAATTCAATTTTGCCATGGGTCCAGCCCAAGCCCTCTTTTCACTTAAACTCAATTATTTTCTTCCATTTTCTTTTAATTTGGGTCAAGCCCAATTTTGGTTCTGTAACTATTAAATTAAATCCAATCGTTTTTTTTGAAACATTATCTTCACTAACTCTGTAAAAACATCTGTTTTAATTTTCTAAAATGTGTGCAATCGGATTTTAACACGAACAGGCAGCCTTCCCTGCTGTTCTGTGTTTTAATTCATGTGGATTCAAATGCGGCTTACGACGATTTGAATTTTGCAAGCACGCAATTTTAGAAAATCATTGTTCACTAACTCTACTAAAAAATGTATTTCAAAATATCTGTTTTAATTTTCTAAAATGTGTGCAAGCGGATTTTAACACGAACAGGCAGCCTTCTCTGCTGTTCTGTGTTTTAATTCGTGCGGATTCAAATACGGCTTACGACGATTTGGATTTTGCAAGCATGCAATTATGGAAATCACGGTTTTCTAACTCCGTAAAAACGTTTGTTTATATTAACTTTCTAAAATGCGTGCAACGGGTTCTAATATGAACAGGCAGCCTTCTCTGCTGTTCCGTATTTTGATTCGTGTGAATTCCAAATACGACTTACGACGATTTGGATTCTGCAAGCACGCAATTTTAGAAAATCACTGTTCACTAACTCTGTAAAAACATCTGTTTTCAAAATATCTGTTTTAATTTTCTAAAATGTGTGCAAGCGGATTTTAACACGAACAGGCAGCCTTCTCTGCTGTTCTGTGTTTTGATTCGTGTGGATTCAAATGCGGCTTACGACGATTTGGATTTTTGCAAGCACGCAACTTTAGAAAATCACTGTTCACTAACTCCACCAAAAAATGTTTATTTCAAAATATCTGTTTTAATTTTCTAAAATGTGTGCAATCGGATTATAACACGAACAGGCAGCCTTCTCTGCTGTTCTGTGTTTCAATTCGTGTGGATTCCAAATACGGCTTACGACGATTTGGATCTTGCAAGCATAAATTTTAGAAAATCTCTATTTACTAACTCTGTTAGAAAACGTCTATTTCAAATATCTATTTTAAATCTCTAAGATTCGTACAACGGATTCTAATACGAACAGGCAGCCTTCTCTGCTGTTTCGCGTTATAATTCGTGCAAACTCACTCACAGCCTACGACGGTTTGGGTTATGCAAGTACGCAATTTTAGTCTATTCAAAAATCAATCCTATCCTCAAATCACCCCTCTACTTCTTCAAAAGATCAAGTCCCTTAAAACCAGAACTACGTAAGCCTTGAATTTCCCATTGCACCGGGGAATATCGTAGGGAGCGAGATCAAGTCCGTCGGAGTTAACCTCCATCAACCTATTTATTTTCAAATTAATTAAGGGATCAAACTATTTTCAAATAATCACACACTCAGTTTAAGGGTACTGTTCCTTGGAACAAGCGAGTGGGGTGCCTAACACCTTCCCTACTCGTAACCGACTCCCGAACTTCGAATCTCATCCATTGAGTCAGGGTTTTTCCAAATCTTTTTCCCTTAAACAAAAATTTGGTGGCGACTCCACAAATCAATCAAATTATTTTCAAAATTTAGCGAGTTCGTCGTCTCGTCGGAATTACTTAACAACGGATGGCGACTCATCGGGAATCAAATTATTTTCAAATTTTAGCGAGTCGTAAATGCGTCTCTGTCAGAATTACTTTGCTGGACAATGCGCTAAAGGCAAAGACATGGACCTATACGAACTACTAAATGTTGAACAGCAGGTAAACCGCTAGTTCCCCATTTAGAGCCCATTGCGTGAGACTTGAAAAATCCCAAAATATTTAGAAAAGATTTTAAAGTTTTGAAAAGACTTGAACAATACCTATTCTTATTATGTACACTTGGCAGGTTTATGATAGTCAACATGTTATCAGACCAGGCTTGAAGTTACTTAGAACGCAATTAAACCAAGAATGGACATTAACTTCATGTGGGGTACAACTTTGTACAATCAATGATAGACGGCTGGTTCAAGTATAGATGATGCTAGAGTTGTCGTATCAAGCTGAGTCACACTCAAACCAGTCTCTGTGAGAAAGCGAGCTTCCTTCCGGTCCCTTCGAAACCAGGCTAGGCCACATTCTTGGGTCAAATCCTTGTTACAAATTGAAGTGTAAAATCCGAATAGACTTTGATGTCAGATTAGTGTATTAATGGGCCCAAGATCTTGTATAATTAGGAGCCAGAAGTATCATATCTGGCAGGATGTTTCTTGATGAGATACTCTTATTAACCCTCACAAGACCCATGCTAATGTACGCAAATCGGTTCCCGTGAGGAGTTGTGGGTCTCTAATCAAATTTTAGACTAATGGCCCCAAATTGGGTGAGGAATACCTTGTCCTACTATCACCTCCTATTTTGAGCTTATCTTAAGACATCTTTCTTTAATTTGGATGAGACATGGCCTAAAACCAACCCTGGACCTGTTGACTTTCTATTTGGTTAGCTAAGCTCAGAAATCGTATGATAGGCTTGCTGTCCTAACAGGGTCTATCTGTTGTGTTATGTTTCCCATGGCTATCCTACTACTGTCCTGGCTATGTGTAACCTCTCATCTATGGTTGGCCTGCTGGTGTTAGGTGTTGACTAACTCAAAGGATCTGCATGACTCAGAAAATGGTGGCTCGTCATAAGTCTGTAACAGTCCAAGAATTCGACCAAGAGTGATAGAACCAGGACAGGTTGTGCAGGCTGACCCATTTTCAATTCTGATGATGCTGCTAAAAAGATGAGATCAACAAAAAAAAGAGAAAGAAAAAAGAAAGGAAATTGTCTTGTGCAGGATCCTGGATCCGTTCTGTTAAGTGTACTCATGTTCAACAATAACACCAACCTAAAATACCTACTGGAGTTGGCTGACATAATTTCCAAGTAACCTATCATGACAAACCTAAAGGAAACAAGTCTATGGCACCAAATTTCCACAGGAAACCAGATTGATGATGTTGACCTAAGGCGTGAACTAAGGGGATCTCCAAGCTGTTTGGATAACTTGCCTATCTGTTCTTCCTTTCGCCTCACTGCTTATCTCCTAATAGAGGATTTGTCTTTTGGATCTTAGATTTAGAACACAGATGCAGAGGCTATGGCCGACGTGTGCCTTTGACATTCTACTAGTATTCTTAATTAGGAGCCAGAAACTTAACCATTTTGTTCCACTACTGATAAGTTTTTTTCATGTACAGAGAATCAACACAGGTTTCCAGAGAAGATTTTGCTAACTTCAGCACACAGATCAAGACTAGGACTATAAGTTCTATAAATCATCAGCAGGCATATGACAGTTTCAGTAATCATATTAGTGATTTAATGCAGAGATTCAAACTCCTATCATTTACAGGCTATTGACAGCAGGCTACAAATGAATGCATAACATTTCTAACCATGAGCCAAATGGATTAACGATTCAACTCTAAGCTATGACATTCAATGAACATATACTAATTTCGGAAGTCAATGTCTGATGCATGCATAATGATTCCATTCAAATGAATCCAGTGAATGCAATTCAGTTTCAACAATCAAACCCAAACAAATGCAATTCAATTCAAAGAATCAAATCGAATTGTGATTGATTCAACCGCACTATCAAAGAATCAAATCCAATGACTATGATTCAATTCAAGCAACCAAATCAAGAATCAGGATTGATTCAACGCAACAAATCAAGCAAATGCAATTCAATTCTAGCAATCAAATCCGATGGAATTGTGATTCAATTCAAGCACAACAATCAAGCAAATGCAATTCGATTCCGAAGAATCAAATCAAGTAATTGTGATTCAATTGATTCAAGCACAACAATCATTCAATTCTAGCAATCAAATCCAAAGAATTGTCTCAGGTTCAATGCAACAAATCCAAGCAAATGCAATTCAATTCCAAACCATCAAATCCAGTGAAGCTGTGATTCTTGATCATGCCTATATTTTCTAGTTACTCCTTGTCTCACTTAGTTCTCTCACTTCTTTTGTCATGGCCGAGGGCCCTATTCCTATTGACTATGGGCGCAGGTTCTTGAAAAGCATAACTTAAAGGCGTAGCTAATTTTAGAATTTTTCTGGGATATATTTCCTCAAAGATCCATTACTGAACCCTAGTTGATTTTAAATTTTCCAATTCTGATGGTTCTTGAACCATTCTTCCAAGAAACGCGGTGACTCATGACAAACACCTAGTTCTTGGACACATTTTGCATATCGGACCCCATCATACTTCAGAATCAATTGTGACAAGAATTTCAATGAGCCAGTTATAAAAATCCTAGAAATCGGATTTTGACCCGCTTGTTAACCATTCGTGTAACAAGGTAGTAGATTTCTAAATATGTCTTATGGCCGAGATCAAAGCCAAATCTCGGACTCAAAGAAACTCTATATAGGTATCGGGATGATGCTGGCATTTCTTGAAACTTAGAACCATCTCATGGACATCAATCTTTTCTTGTTTGTTAGGAAATGCACACCGAGGGGGAACCTACGCCGCATGATCATAGAAACAGATGAGTATATCTCATTCGGATTCTCGATCCTTCCCAGTTTCCAATCCTCCAAGGGGCGCCCGACCTTCATCAATAAGGTTTTATTCGTTTTCCTTTGATCTTGACTCCTCGCTTTTGATCACAGAAATGGCGAGCGTATGCGTAACATGCATCCTCCATACATGAATTTGGACATTTACAGAGATCGAGAAGCTTATGGCGATTCTTGGTTAAAAGAAGGGTATTACCATTGTTATGGGATATGATCACTCATCATGCCTATTGCATTCGAATCTTGGTTCTCATGCAACGTACATGCAGAGAAGATTAACGTTAATCCGTGACATCACCTAGTCTTCATATATATTCTAGGCAAGATTCTTGCAATTAGAATAAGGCGCTTTTAAACACCATCCATGCACATATATTAGATAACTTTCTTGGGAGTATTACTGAAGGGTATGATTTGTTTCATGATCGGATCATGATTCAATCACACATTCCTGAATCGATTCTGAGGAGTTTTCTTATTGCTCCACATTACATCGAATCATGTACAAACTGATCCTAACCAGAATTTCATGCAAGAACTTACTCTTCCTAATGAATTTCCAGAATGTAGAACGTAATTCCAGCCGTCGGATGCTAACCTCGTTTGAATAGGGTGCGTGCGTCAAATTCCAACCCCTCAATCTCTTAAATCTTCTTGGTTGAACCTCGAACTCGAAACCTCTCCAACTTCCCCAAAGCTCCAAGGAAAATCAGTTATCTTCCTCGCCACATCTTTTTTCTCCAAAAAAACAAAAACCCTCCGCCAAGTGCTTCTATGTATTTTTATAGGGTTTGTAAAGCCACCCTCTTCCTTTTTGCTTCTAATTTCTTCATCCCTTGCCTTTTTGGTTTTGTCCTCTTTTGCAAAAAAAACTTTACTTTGGCTTTTTCTTTATTTGCTTTTTTTCGTCCTTTTGCAAATTTCAACTTTTCTAATTTTTATTAATTTTTCAAAAACTAAACATTAAGATTTTCATTTCTTCGATTTTCTTTTTAAAACTTCTTCTAATAATTTTTCATTTTTTATTTCTGTTTTTATTTTTTATTATTATTATTTTTATTATTTCAGCATTATTTTTTTCAGAATCAGCTTTTATTTATTTATTATACATATATATATTATTTACTTATTTATTCATTTATTCATCGTTTTTTTTATTTTTCTTTTATTTTATTTATTTTTCTTTTTGTTCAGAATTTTCAGATTTTAATTTTGATTATTATTATAAATTTTTGTTGTTTTATTTTTGATCTTGGTCTAAATTACAAATTGATTTTATTTTTCGGAAAAAAAAATTATTGTCTCGTTTAATTTATGTTTCGCATTCGTTTGTTTTTCTGTTTTCTGTTTGTTTTTCCGTTTTCTGTTTGTTTTCTGTTTTCTATTTGTTTTTTGTTTTCTGTTTGTTTTCTGTTTTCTGTTTGTTTTTCTTTTTTCTGTTTGTTTTTCTGTTTTCTGTTTGTTTTCTGTTTGTTTTTCTTTAATTATAATTCTAATTTATTTTTGAATTTCTTTTATACATTAACCACCTAAAAAAGAGTCTCGGACATAATTGGGTGTTTACAAATAATTTATAACACTGGTTTTAAAATAAGATCTTTACTATTTTTCTGAATCGTTTGAATAGTAAAATAAATGTATTAGATTAAATGTTTGAATGAAGTAAAATTATCCAAATGGAGAAAAAAATTGGCATATCCAGTGCTCTAGCAAATTTCCTGTTTTTATTAACTAATATTAATACAGATCCCTACTTCAATTGCAGAACAATCCAGCCAACTAAAAATCTTATGAACATGAAATGAGTTTATACAAAACGTCTTTCATTATATAATTTTAGTATTATGTGACTACCAAATTTTCCCTTTGATTTATATGACAACCAAATCATGGCATGGGAACAAAAAACTAAGTTACAGCACATACATTCTTCGTACCAATGGAGTTGTTTTGACTTTTGGGATCCACCTATTCGCCTATGGCTAAATATATGGTTACAACACATACCTTCACTCTGGATTCAAAAGACTAAAACTTTCCTTTACAATCAAGATAACTCTCTTTGTGGAATAGAACCCTAACCCAATTCAAATCCATCAATAGTAGATGTGATTAGAAGTAAACAATATATGGTAAGATGTGAATTGGTAAAACATTAGTAACAGTAATTATTCTCCCCCAAAAATGATGTTGCTATTTTATGGTGCAAGGAGATTCCCATTGACACGGTTAAAAGTAAGAAAGTCATTGACACAGTATCCAGTGGTTGCACTTCCATCACCACAAGTTATCCTGTAAGGCCAGGGAATTTAGAGATACAACTAGGAACTGGTCGATTATAAGTGGAAGTGAAAGAAACCAACTTACAAGTTTTGGAGCCTTTCAGGTCAAAGAGAGTGAACTCCATCTATTGCAATAACAACAAAAATAGGAAATTCAATTAGGCGCCAAGTCAGGCTAACTTGGAGTTCGACTCTAAGTGATTCTTAGTTTAATCTGGAAAGTATGGAAAAAATGTACATACATACACCAATATCACTTTTCCTCAAACATCTCGAGAACTCAACACACAATTCACCCAATAGAATGTCACTCCCAGTATCAACTTGCACATAGTATTCCTTCGGAGGAGAACCAAGTCCAAGTTTCGTATAAAACAAACAAAACTAAATAAACAACATAATATAAGAATGAAAATAAGATAAATTTTCTTTACATTCATTTATATATGATGATTAAATTGAATTAAAAGGAAGTTAAAAAATGAACTCAGTTTCAGTAGGCAGACCATTGCTGCAAAGATCGAGATCAAGAGAGAAGTCTACCTTGATGACAAGCATTGTGTGCTTTGATAGCACATAAATTCATTTTACAGGCTCCATTGGGAACACTAAATTTTCGACACCAAAAACAGATTCTTTGACTTTAGGCTTGGCCTGAATGAGAAAAACACAAATTAAAGGTTTAAATTTTCAAGAAATGGTCATTTGATATAAGAAGTATCAAGGATTGGTTAAAGACTACTTTCTTCTGTCCAAAAGGATAAATTTCGTAATCTTCATTGTCAAAATCGAAAGACGACCTCTTATTACCTATGGTACCTGTTTCGATTCAAAACACAAACAATCACAAAATTATGTGCAATAATAACATGTGTGTTTAAAAAAATCAAAACCTAGATGTTTTTCTCCAAAACCAATTAACAAAAATAATTTTAAAGTTTTTGCTAGCAAAATCAACGTCAAAGTGGAAATTAACAACGAAGGCCTCAAAATGAAGTATTCTGTCCATTTCCAACTTTTATTTGAAAAGACTAACCTTAATTGAAGTGAATCTAAGATCGAGGAGAAAAATTGGAAGTTTAAGTTTTTGAGAAAAATTGGTATGAAACGTAGGTTTTGTGGAGGATCTAGAAGAGAGAGAGAGAGAGAGAGGGAGGGAGAGTGAGAGGGAGAGGGAGAGGGAGAGGGAGAGACTGAGAGAGAGGAATATAGAGTGAAATTCCCAGACACTTGTATCTTTGAAGAGAAAGACAGAATAGTCGTTGTTAGAAACACGATGAGCCACTGCACGCAATATTATTTAGTGTGAACTTGAGCAACAAACATATTTTTAGTGAGCTTCTTTTTTTTATATATATTTGTAGCGGGTTACTAACCCCATAGAAATATACTGATACAATTTTATACTTTTTTTTCTCCTTATTGCATATGCTTCTTTACATTTCTATTTAAATTTCATATTATTTCCTTCATTTTTCTACCTTCCTCCTGCATCCCTAATCCCTCTATGACACCATGCCTTAAAATGTCCCTATTCTCCCCTCAAGGCTGCATTTTTTACCAAAGTGGTCAACAACATTGAGTACTCATTCATTCTGCTTTTTGGTTTAACATAATTTTAAAGCTTGGAAACCATCAAGTATAAATATCTAATAATATAGATTTTTTGTGGAGGTTGATAAAATCAAATTTGATATGTTGTTCTACATTTTATTATGTGGAAAATTATAATGAATGATTAACATTTATATTTATGAAATAGTTTTGTTGGAAACTTCTCACAGAAAACAACCTTTAATGTCTTATTTGTATAAAGTTATATAAATATTTCTTTTAAACAAAGTCAGATAATGATTTTCTTCCATCTAAACTGTTATGCTTTTAATATAAAAAGAACTTTTCACAATTTATTGAAAAGTTGTTGGCCAAGAATAAGAAAATATTTTATTTTGTAATGTTCATGATTTTGATTTCATTCAATAAGATGTACCTTGTTCATGACATGCATTGACTATAAAATCAAATTGAAAGAAGCAAATAACTTTATATTGACATACATGAACTAACCTAACATTCTTCTTAAAATATTTAGAGTTAATTGTAAGCAAATATGTATCAATGATGACTAAGTCCAAAAACTCAAAATTTTCCAAAAACGTATAGAAATAGAATTAACAAGAAACAATATTAAAAATATTAAAAAATTATAGAAAATTACCTTATATTATTTTTAAACCATCCAAAATCAAGCATTAAAAAACATGCACAACGAATGATTGATTTGATTGAAGCATACACAAATAGAATTAACAAGAAACAATATTAAAAGTATTTAACAAAATCTTAAGAAATTAATAAGTCAACTCAAAGGTTACTTAAGATGAATAGGGAAATAATATGCATTGATCGTGATTTTAAAATTAAATTTCAATTGATAGCATATGATTTTGAAGCATCATTTTAGATTGAGTTTAAAATATTTTGAGATTCTAAAAAATGAAAAAGCAGTAGATATAAGCATGCTTGCAACAGAAATTGAAAACCATTTAAAAATACCCAAATAGTAAATTAAATTTAATAATAAAAGATAAAAGTATAACATTTACTTATTTTCTTAACCAATAATCATTTGGCAACGACTGACTAGAAGATCCTCCAAGAGTTGCTGTAAGCCTCCAACATTTGTGAATTTTTGTAGGCATTAGAATAAGAAAAAAAATTATATTAAGAAAATAGATAAATTTTGTATAATCATTAAAATGTATATTAATAAAATAAAAAGAATCATCTATTAAGATTTTTTTTCAAAAATATTAAGATCCCTACGAGTGAAACAATTCCTAAATTGATTAATAGAAGGTTTTAACGAATTTGAAGTACAAATTAGGTTAGTTGTTTTATGGGATACAAGGCTTCTAAGATGTTTACCACACTATTCCTTACGATGAAGTACTTTCAATTACCATAATGGATATTGAAACGATTGATACATCTTTGAATAAGATAGATAAAATGGAAAAAAAATGAGAGCTATTTTGTTTTCTCCATAAAAAAAAGTTTAAATTTATTATCATTGAGATGTGATTAAGTAAAGTGCTCTCAACCTCATTATCTTTTTTAATTGATTTTTTTTCTCAAATATTTTTTAAAAACATGACTTTTTGTAGTATCAATAACAATTTCAGGAGTGCATGAAGTATCTTGAACTAAGGTTGAAAGAACTATGTAATATTATTTTGTGCTTCATAGAGAAGCATGCCACTAATATATTTTAGACAAATTCAGTTTCACATTGAAATATAATTCAATTCAAAAATCAAGGTCATTTTAATATATATTATCAAAGGATCACATAATATGCTTTAAATTTTATCTAAAACCAAGAATGCACTGGTAGAAAAATAGCTTTTTACATCGGTTGTTATAGACTTTTTACATCGGTTATTTGAGCGGTATTGAAGCAGGCGATATAGAAACTTAGACTTTCTACATGGGTTCTACAACCGATGGTCGAAAGTACAACTTCTACATCTGGTTAACTCGAAAAGCGATGCAGACAAGTAATTCACATTTTTCTCCATCAGGTTGTGATCCGTGGCCGATGTAGTGAACCTTTCTACTACGGTTGTCATTGTAACCGATGTCAGAAAGTCTGATTTTTTACATCGGGTTGTGGTCACAACCGATGTAGAAAGTTCATCTTTACATCGTTGTGGTCACAACCGATGTAGAAGTGTAACTTCCCTACATCGGTTAAGAGTTCACAACCGAGAGTTAGAAAGTTTATATTTTCTTTTAAATGTTTTTTTTCAAGTAGTTAAGAAATTAAGCATATTATTTATTCACAATACACCGTGTATATAGCAGAATACCAGCGATGACAAATGTCACAATTACAGAGGTCTATAGTAATTAAAGTAAATACATCAAATATTTTGACTGTAAAGTACAATAAAAACAAACTAAAAATCTAAAAATCCCATGAGATTCCAGCCCAAATTATGTCGACCTCAGATCGAGTTTCCCATCCGACGTCTCCGGATAATCATGTCGTTTTCTTCATCTAACAGAGGTTGCAGGAGTTGTCAAGTATCTACAAAATGTTTTTGATTAAGAATTTTGCTGAACATGTCATGGCATGCATTAAAATTAGAAATAATTATAATGAGAGACAATTGCAATTACCTGGTTGCCGAGAGTTCTTCGATAGAAGCCGGGACGAATGCAGAAAACATATGTGCTCATCACATAATGTCCACACTGGTTCCTCGCGGTTGTCTTGAGACACTTCAAAAAATTAACGAAAGAGTATGCTAAATATAAATTAGAGATGCTGATTAAAAGGAATATAAAATAATTGAATAACTTTTAATAAAGTATACCTACCTTTGGAATTATCCTGTGCAGGGCTTTTTAATATTTGATGGATGCGATACGACACTTTTAGCTCAGAAGTGAGCCATTCATACGCTCTACACAGATAAAATAAAAAGAAAGCGAATATTCCTTTGACAGCGGCTTGCGAGTCTTCATATGAATACAGCAATACCAAAATCATAAAAACTTACAAATCTATAATGATACCTTTACAGTCTTTCTTTGATTTTTGCATAGCTGCAGCTTTAGAAATACAACTACATTCGGCTTGGGACAAATAATAGATTAATTTGCCAATGGGCCCTACAAAATCATGGATGACAATGAACAAAGATTAGGAATTTGATTGAATTCATGAAATAAAGCAATTGGACATTGACTTACGATTGATGTCAGTGGTCTAGCGTGAGTGCCTTCTGTCGTACCGCATCTCCTTCAGAAGATAATACTTCCGCGTATCTCGAACGCTACCTTGTTCCGGTGCCGCTTATGAACTGGAATCCAGGAATCCATAGAGGTGTAGGTTACCTCCTTTCAAGGCAGACACGACATGTGGTGTACCTAATATTAACGAATAATTTTGCTATGTTAGCTTTTGATAATGAAATAATCCAAGTAAGTTTAGAGGACATTTACTTACATCAACCATAATTATGTAACCTGTACGGACACATAGGAGATCGTTATACCCATAGCCAACTCCAATATATCCTTCGTAATATAGAAGGGGGATAGGCATGTGCGGCCTCTATGATATCCGCGCTCCATTGTTATTTGCAGAGTTTGGTCGCCCAAGTTCACGGCGATTACCAAACATGATCCGTGAGCAGATCTACCTCGTATTTCTTTGCTGAGAGGCTTTCAGGAAGATCTGCGTCTTAGCATTTTAAGTCAATCTTCTTCCCAGGATACTTTAGCCTTACAAACCCTCACGATTAAATTCACAAAATAGTAAGAAATATATATATATATATATATATATATGTATACGGACACCTCATATATATATTAAAAAGTTAATTAAGCTGAGGCTATAAATTATCTAACACGGGAGGCTGAAGCTCAGCTTTGCACAGAGCCATCCTCGGCACATATAATGAAATGGCTGGGGCTTGCCCCGACGACATCAAGCCTCCTCAGTAAAGGGGACGAGGCAGCGGAGCATCGCGCATCTTCTAAACTCGATTCAACCACCCCTCTATCTTGAGTCGTCATCAGTTTGGTCGGGTGATGGATTGAGTTGAACCCGAAGGTAGTCTTTCCCAGTTGCTGCGGCAGACGTCTACGGATCATGCATCCTATAACTTTCATGATCGTCCAGAGCTCGCATCCACATCTCCTCTTCTCCCCACGTATTGATTGGTCCTCTCGTCCATGGACGCCTGACTACCCTTAGTGACTCACGCTCTGGGGGAGAAGCGTGATGGATGGTGACCTGTCAGGTCACATGCCTGGGAAAGTCCCAAAGATGCATGCTCATGCCCTAAGCTCTTGCCTAGGCTCTCGCTCTGAGGCTCCCCGTCCGAGCTCTTCTCAAGTTCTTGCCTGGGATGCTTGCCTCGTGTCTTCACGCATGGCGTCCCAGCTCATCTCTAGCTCACTGAACCTCGCCCAGCCTTTGGTATGTCTGTCATTAGAAGACGATCCAAAGTACTGGGTTTGCGTCAAGCTAGCCTCGGCCAACCGCACGAACACGCCCGATGCTCCGGTTGAGCCAATGGCCGTACTTAAGATGTCATCCTGACACGGCTGGAACAGAGACTCTTAGCGAGCTTTGTTCAACCAATGAATCCTACTAAAATCTAAAAAAAATATGCCCAAGTTACAGTTAATGTAAATGTTCGAAGGTAACTTCATCTGCAAAAATTTACAAAATTGTTAGTGATTACTTACAAATCATTTCTCAAAGCAACATTGGCAGAAAGGTCTCCGATGTCCTCTGACCCGCCTGTTTGGCGTGCCCCTCATTCCATTTCTCATGGCGTGAAGGTGGAGGATGGAGGGTCGTGAGGGAGTCAAAGCTAGAGGGTCTCTGTCGTACAGATTACGACGTTCTTTCGAGCTTCGGTCCATCAGCCTCTCTTGAAGCAATCTCATAGCCCCCACGAGATAATCTGTAGTAGGGAGGTAAAAGTTCTGTAGCAATTTGTTGAGCCTTCTTTCTTTTTTCTCCGTGCTATAAGAAAGCCAAATCACCTAATCATGACATTGCTTGCCTGTTAGTCAATTAAAAGAAAATAAAATACTTCAGAAAGACCCTTGCGACGAACCCAGGATCCAGCTCAAGACTCAACAAATCTCTCGCTTGAAAGTAGTCTTGATCAAAGGAATCCGTGCTCCTCACTAAGGAGACACATCCCTTGAGTGCAGCCATAAGAGTATATGTTTGGCTGGATGAGATCGTGATCTTTGAGAAGCCCCTCCGCTCACCAGCAGAATGTAAGCCACTTCCTCTTCAGAAGTTTAGTGTTTGGTACGCTGATATGTAAGTACGTGAAGATTTCGTAAAGAAGATGTGATTGGTTTAGTGAATGATAAATTTATGGAAAAACCCCAGCAAAGCTTTAGAGATTAAATACCATGATAAGTCTCTCCAAATTTGATCCTTGGCTCGCATCTCTGGCTTACCTCATCTCCAATCCTTCTTCAAAATACCGCCTTGCTTCGGGTCTAAGGAGGAGCCACATATACTCTTCAACTTTGTCTTGTTTAGCCTAATGGATTCAGTGGCTTTGATCAATGTATGGAAATCCTTTGCTCACACAGCAGACTAGGGTTAACTCCCTTAACCGTGTAGCCTCGTCTTCCCTTCTTTTGCCAGAAGAGGCATCTGGACTCCACTTTGTGAAGGAGGGAACCTCTGAAGGAGTCACCAGTATCCTAGTCAAAGCAGAAAACAAATATGAAAAAACCTATTGAATAGAAACAATAAATGCAATTCCTATTGTATATTGCAAATTGCAACCTTACATAGAAGCGAGAATGTAGAAACAAGCAAACGTAACGAGCTAAGGGTGACAGGCAAACAGATAAGGGTACAAGCAAAGCAGAGTTACAAGGCTAAGACAAAAACAAAAAGGCAAAGCAATTATACAAGTCGAGTTGAGTTTACTACTTGTGAGCTTATTCTACTTATAGATTTTGGTTTGATTTTAGGTTTTTAATCTTTGGAAACTAATATCATAAACATTTTGAAGGAAAGATGCGGTTTCTTTCCGGAACAATTATTTGTTGGTGCTTATTTTTAATGCCTTTCGGCGTTTCTGATTTGATTTAAGAATGTGAGACTAGAAGATGGAGCATGAGGAAGAAGGTGGCAAGGCTTAGGTTGGTTCCATGCTATTGAGACCACGAATGCTGAAATTTCCAAATTAAAGGGAGCTGCTCTCTACCTGTCTCAACTCATTGAGCTTATCGAAGGTTAGTCGCTTCTCTTTTTTAATCGTTACTATATTTTAAAAATTTGTGAACTTAGATTTCTGGCAGATTACTGATTAGTCATGGGGTTGACTCTCATAGGAATGGTAAATCATCATACTACGGTGGTGATTGATGCTGATCAAATGTGTTTGCATTGGTCGTGCTGTCTGGTAGAGAGCCATGTCACGATCTTTAATAATACCAGCACGATACCGTAACTTACCATGTACAACCATGTTAATACTTGCCACAATGTTTACGCATCGAACATATGATCACTAACATTGCTAACGTTGGACCTACTTTTGTAACGCATTTTGCACTCAAACATATGGTACTCATACACTCCAAGCATGTAATGGAGCGTACAGTCAAGAGGACATAGTTAAAAGCATTAATAGAATGCCTTAACAACTATCACAATCAACAAACCCCGGCCTCGAGTCTAAATGATGCTCGTGAGCGAGCTATAATAAATTCAGCGATATTGCCTTGATAACTGTAACTAGGTGTTGCTTATGCCTAAGCCGAATCACGGTGCAAATCTTTATTTTGCACTCATGAAGGCCTCACATGACATCTTGTCCATCTCTTTGTTCGTTATGACTGCTCAATAACCGCCTGACATAATGTTATTATCGATCACGTTTATCCGCAATGCCATCATAGGCTAATTGCATGTACAAACGAGATCAAGGCCGGCGGTAACATGTAGAAGCAGAGAGAGAGGCAAGCGATAAAGCTAGCGAGCAGCAGTGATTTAACAAAAGCGAGAGAGACCGCAAGGATATAACACTTATGGCTCGACGAGAGCGAGAGACCTAAGCGAGAGAGCGAGAATGCCACATTACGATGTAAGCGCGAACAAACGTGGCGGTGCTGAGAAACGGCGAGAGCTCTTAACGTTGAAGCGGCAGCGAGTAGCTCCGAAGCGAGCGATAGTGACGATAGCCGTGTGCTGAAGAGGCTGCTTGATGACGGAGTTAAGAGGGTAGGAGCTGCAATGCGCATCCGGGTGTTTAACTTATACAGGGAGCCGATGCTTAAGTCCAGCACTTCAGTAAGAGGGGAAGCGGCAGCTTTCTCGATGAGTTGTTTTGGAAGCTGATGTACAAAGAAGCACTTTCTAATCGGTTACTACCTACGGCCGATGTAGAAAGTTACTTCTACACTCGGTTGTAAATCTACACCGATGTCGAAAGGATTTCAATCCCCCACAAAAATGCCGCAACGCTTATTACTTTACATCGGTTCTCATGACTTGATAAGTACGTGTTTCATTTATTTTAAAAATGCCACAGCTTCTTTTTCTACATCGGATTATGCAAATAGCAAAGCCGTAAAATCACGATAATCTATAAAGCTATTTTACTAGTGATGATACCAATAAATAAGAAAATAGTTGATTTATGTTAATAATTTAATTTGAATAATTATTATATTTTTGTTGCCGCACATCTCAGGTATGAAAGATGTGTTCTATAGGTTTCTGGAAGCTTAATCCAACTACAGATAGAGTCAAATGATGCATAATATGAGATGTATGGCTTTTAAGTAAAGAGGCTAAAACGATTTGGTTCAGGAGAATCATGAAAATTTCAAATTTTGATAAACATCTTAATATTTTCTAATCAAAGATTGATTGGTGTGGCATACAGTAATTGCGTCATAGTATTTTCTAAAACTATACTTTTTAAATTTTAATTTTTTAAACATAGGTTGTATATTTCAACTCCCTTTAATATTTGATATGTGAAATTCTATCTAGTTGGTATATTAAGAAACTAATATTTTTGAATAGGTAATGCATTCTTTACATTTTTTTTATAACATTTTTAATATTAAATTTTAAGGTGTATGTATATCATTTAATGTATCATTTACTATCAAGTTAAAGATATAAACACAACATCTCATATAAAAATAAAGTCACCATATAGAATTAGGGTATTAGAGGAGTTTAGTTTTTTTAAAATAAGTTATAATCACATCATTATTGGATGTGTTGTCCATAGTTATCATAAAGACATTCCTAATCATCAATTTTATCTAAACATCTTTTACTTGTTCCCCTGCGATCTCATCTTTGCAATTCGAAAATATAAAAAATATAGTTCTACTCACTATCAATGAAATGAATAATTAATATTAAATAATCTAAGTTCTGAACAAATGTCTGCTAACTAGTTTTTAGGGAAACATATTATTATGTGACTTAGTCCATGTCCTTAATCTAAATCTTTTTTCACCTATATCTGATTACTTGGCTGCATGTATGTTTGAAAACATGTTTTAAGCAGAGATAAATAGCTGTAATTATTTACAAAAAAAAATTTAAAATCGTCATCATTTTTAATTTTAAAAGCACCTTATCTAGGATCACAAACATTATCGGGGCTTTCCTACATGTCGTTAGATTTGGGTTCTAGCTTGTAAATCATTACCCTTTCCCGTTGACCTAAAAGGTAAGATTCTTTGATTAGGTCATTGGTTATGACATAAATATATTTTGGATAATAAATAAAGTGTGAAGACATAATGGATGTTTCATGAATTTTAGAATGATCATAAAATTTTTTTTTACAATATTTACATGCAGCTTTATATACAATACCTTTTGGCACAAATACCCTGTTACAGTAGTTTCATACATATGATTTTAGTTCCACTTGAATTAACTTTTTATTTTAGTATTTTTATAGTTGGGAAGGGTTTGACTAGGTACTCACTTTTCTATTTTAAAAATACTGGTATTGTTATTTGACCTAACGATTTCATCGATATCTCTGAGTTTATGGTTATTAGGTATTTGAAATGGACAGATTTTAACTAGACTATTTCATATTATTTCAATAAAAAAATTATAATCAACTATCAATTAAACCCAACTCTAAACATTAAGTTTAAATTTGAAAAGGTATCCGTAACATTTCTTAGATCTCATCTTTCTAATTCAACTTAAAACTACAATCTAACTCGAGAATACAAAATTATCCAATAAGTTTCATTCATCTGAACTAAAAATTATTTATCATTATATTCACTAAAATAGAAAAAGAGCAAAAAAAATCCAACTATATCTTAGACAATACATTATCATTGATGATATAAATACTCAACTAAGGATAAGGAAGGGAAAGAGTACAAAATTAGAAGCAATATATTATAGAACCATATACATATTACTCAACTTTGACTTCACATAACTAAAAGCATGCTAATCATACAACACATATTAATACAAGACCAAATACATAATTCTCAACCTTGACTTCATAGAATTAGAAGGATGCAAATCAAACAAGACAAAAGAGTACAAAACCAGTTACATAATTCTCTTCAAGACGTAATAAGACTTAACAATTGTTAAATAAATCCTTCCAAGATTTATTTAATGTTCGATTTAGTTAATAGTAATTGATTATGATTTCTTTATTCAAACTATATGTAGTCTAATTAATATTTACCTATTTTAATCATCCAACAACCATCAACAATAGATGTGGATGAAAATTAACAAATAGTTAACTTCAACTCTTTTTCAAATAAAATTATTGTACCTAGTCAATATCTTTTCAACCCAAAAAAATACTAAAAAATAAAATTTAATTTAAGTGAAACTAAAACTAAATCACATGTATGAAACCATTTAATTACGTACATTTGAAAATGTTTAACTTAAAGTTGCATGTAATATGGTAAGAAAAGTTTTTATTGTCATCCTAAAATTCATGAAACATTAATAAACTACCATTCTATTGATTTATCTGCGAGAAATTAGTAATAATTAAGATATAATTTATGATTATTTAATTGTAATCCTACCTAATTTTTCTTATTTTTGAAGAAATGATCATGTTAGGGCTAAAAAGAAGGTAAAAAGAAGCTTGCAAATTAAAGATAGATCTATTGCTGGAATTAATAGTCATCACATCAGCCTTAATAAATTAGGA